>JAODAL010014752.1:0-86322 GCA_025379985.1 Phyllomedusa bahiana | reverse complement strand
TAAATTGATACAGCAGGTAACGCCACGCTCACACTGCATAGCTTAGGGGTACAGCTGTCCAAACACGTTAAACATCTGGACATATATTGCAAAGTGACTTGTTTTTCCACTATTTTTAACATAAAAAGCAGCGATCCCTGTAGTGAGACGACCCCTTTAACTAAACAATTAACACTCATAACACATTAATTGCTGTACCTCTCTGCACAAAAAACACATCCAAAACTGCACCCTAAAAGGCACCAAAAAAAGCTCCGTGTGAAAGCACCCTTATGAGCCAAGCAGTATTTAGCTTAGATACAGTGACTCAGCAGATAGTATCACACATGATAGGCTTAGATACGGTGACTCTGCAGATAGTATCACACATGTTAGTCTTAGATACGGTGACTCAGTAGACAGTATCACACATGATAGGTTTAGATACAGTGACTCAGCAGATAGTATCACACATGATAGGCTTAGATACAGTGACTCAGTAGATAGTAGAGCATATGACAGGCTTAGATACGGTGACTCAGCAGATAGTATCACACATGATAGGCTTAAATATGCTGACTCAGCAGACAGTATGACACATGATAGGCTTAAATATGCTGACTCAGCAGACAGTATTACACATGATAGGTTTAGTATCACACATGATAGGCTTAGATACGGTTACTCAGCAGATAGTATCACACGTTAGTCTTAGATATGGTGATTCCGCAGATAGTATCACACATGAAAGGCTTAGATACAGTGACTCAGCAGATAGTATCACACATGTTAGTCTTAGATACAGTGATTCAGCAGATAGTATCACGCATGATAGGCTTAGATACGGTGACTCAGCGATAGTATCACATATGATAGGCTTAGATATGGTGATTCAGCAAATAGTATCACACATGATAGGCTTAGATATGGTGACTCAGCAGATAGTAGAGCACATGACAGGCTTAGATACAGTGACTCAGCAGATAGTATCACACATGATAGGCTTAGATACGGTGACTCTGCAGATAGTATCACATGTTAGTCTTAGATACGGTGATTCAGCAGATAGTATCACACATGAGAGGCTTAGATACGGTGACTCAGGGATAGTATCACATACGATAGGCTTAGATACGGTGACTCAGTAGATAGTATCACACATTAGTCTTAGATATGGTGATTCAGCAAATAGTATCACACATGATAGGCTTAGATATGGTGACTCAGCAGATAGTATCACACACAGGCTTAGATACGGTGACTCAACAGATAGTAGAGCACATGATAGGTTTAAATACAGTGACTCAGCAGATAGTAGAGCACGACAGGCTTAGATACAGTGACTCAGCAGATAGTAGAGCACATGACAGGCTTAGATACAGTGACTCAGCAGATAGTATCACACATGACAGGGTTAGATACAGTGACTCAGCAGATAGTAGAGCACGACAGGCTTAGATACAGTGACTCAGCAGATAGTATCACACATGATAGGCTTAGATACGGTGACTCAGCAGATAGTAGAGCACATGACAGGTTTAGATACACCATCTGACCCCAGAGATTATTTCCATTTCTGAGATTATCGTCTGTAGCGGATCAATGTATGGATGTCGTGTTCGTCAGTCTCTACCTATGACATGGCTGTATCGGGTCTGGTTGCTGTGGGCGCCCGGACAGGCCATGTTCTGTATTTGAATTCAATACTAATGATGTGTCCTCTTCTGTTTCCTTACCTGCTCCTTAGACCATTATCTGAAGCCACATGAAACCATCTCTTCATCATTACGGGCAGGAAATGAGGCCTCTTAGCTCTAATCAGCAGGCTTACTCCCAGAGATATGCCGCTCATTAATACAATTATTACTATTATTTTTTACTTGGGGAGGGGGTGTTGCTTATATACTCTGTGCTGTAACCTTCTCGGTGATCTGGAAGCAGATGCTGAGGAAGTGAAACGGTTAAAGTTATAATGAGTTTATACACAGGACGTCCAGTGGGTGGGGGGCGTGGGGAGTGGGGGGGAGCATATATCTTCAGGCCCCTTTTTTTGGCAGAACAATTACTTCTAGTTTGGATTGGATAATCTGCAGAAAGCAGCGACCTGTCTATTTGTACGTGTTCAGATATAAAATGCAGTGTGATAAAGCATCAAGGTCGCCCATGAATAACAGGATTTTCTGTGTTTCATGGGAGTTGAAGGAGCGCCCCCTCCCAGATTTTATAGACCCTACATCACATATAAATCTGTTATGTCTATGTCCGTCCTCCCTCTGTCCTGTTTGTATGCAGTCACTCTAGCTCTGGCATTACATTCATGAACCAGGAAGCTCAGGATGAGCAGTGCTAGATAGAGGACATTTGAAAGCCATATTAGCAGGTTCCAACTGGCCCAGAGGGAAGGAGGGAAATCCTGGTGGGTCCCTGGGTATGTGGGAACCTGGGCATAGCAGACCTGGGCATAGCAGACCTGGGAGAAAGGTAGAAAAGGAGAGGCAGCAAGCAAGAGGTATGTGCAGTCCTGTAAAGTAGGATGGGCCCCAAAAATCAACTCAGGAATCAGCTCCACTGGTGGGCCTCAAGAATTTTCTCCAATGGTGGCCCCAAGAATCAGCTCCACAGGTCGGAAGCCAAGAATAAACTCCATTGGTGGCCTCAAGAATCAACTCCACTGGTGGGATCCAAGAATCATCTCCACCGGTGGCCCCAAGAATCATCTCCACTGGTGGCCCCAAGAATCATCTCCACTGGTGGCCCCAAGAATCACCTCCACTGGTGGGATCCAAGAATCAATTCCACTGGTGGGGCCCCAAGAATCACCTCCACTGGGCCCGGTGGCCCCAAGAATTCCCCCAGTCAACCCACTGGTGGGACCAGAGAATCCACCATTCCAAACCCTGGTGGGCTCCAAGAATCAGCTCCACTGGTGGGCCCCAAGAATCACCTCCACTGGTGGGCCCAAAGAATCACCTCCAATGGTGTCCCCAAAAATCAACTCCACTGGTGGCCCCAAGAATCAACTCCACTGGTGGCCACAAGAATTAACTCCACTGGTGACCCCAAGAATTATCTCCATTTGTGGGCCCCAAGAATCAATTCCACTGGTGTGCCCCAAGAATCATCTCCACTGGGGGGCCCCAAGGATCAACTTCGCTGGTGGCCCCAAGAATCACCTCTACTGGTGGTGGCTTCAAGAATCACCTCTACTGTTGGGCCCCAAATATCAACTCAACTGGTGAGCCCCCAGAATCAGTGCCACTGATGGGCCTCAGGCACCCCAGTCTAACACTGCATATTAGGCCTGATTCACATCTGCATCAGAGGTTGTGTTCAGATTCTCTACTGCAGAGGTAGAGCTGGACATATTTAACAATGAACACGCCCGGCAGACCCCATTGACTACAATAGAGTAATTTTAACAGAAAAAAATAGCTATCTTCCTGGCATTTCTGATGGAATCTGCGCAGATAAAGTAATGTATATATATATATATATATATCTATATATATATTATATATAAGTATATATTATATATATATATATATATATATATATATATATATATATATATATATATACACATATATATATGTATATACCACACATACATAATGTATCTATATATATATCTATATTTAAATATATCTATCTATCTATGCACACATACATATATATACAGCCCATTCTTACCCTACACCAGTCCAGTTATGGACATAGGATCCTTATCTTATCCCCTTTACATTGGGCAAGATGCCACAGAAGACCAACGGGGCGCATTCTGATGAAAAAAGTTGCTATAAATGCGGTATCACGGTGCGACATACCCCGCCTGGCACAAAACAGCTGGGCTGCAAAGAGTTAAATGCCCCTGCCCCTTACTTTTGGAATATTAGACTCTCTAAACTTATTCCATACACCTGCTATATAATACATTGCATCTGACTCTTCCCCTGCTTTTTTTTATTCATATTTATAATTTTTTTTTTACATTTTTTTTATTCCCCCATCAAATTGAAAAATAGCAATCTCAGGAGCTCAGGGGTTAATCATCTTTTTTTTTTTTTATATCCCCCCCTCTTTCCGTCTTCCTAGCATGGAGACCTCTATTGTGTCATTTCTGTTCATATCAGAAGATGACATCAGTTGTGCGCACACACACTCAGCATAGGAGCCTGTATGTCAGGCAGATTAAGACCTCTCGTCTACAAAGCTGCCAATCAAATGAAGCAAGGCCAATGTTGAAAAGCCACAGCCTTGAGAAGCTCTGCCCTGTGTATGTGTGTGAGTGTGTGCATGTGTGTCTCGCCCACCCACACTACTGTGTGCGCCTTCGCTGGAGAAGGGTGTTGGCGTCAAGGGAAGATGAGAGATTGCATTGACAATGTGAGATTTCAGTTCTCTCAAAGCCGGCATCTGTTGCAGAAGCACAAGGTAAGTCATTGCTTTTCTTCTCCCGCTTCTCAATCATGGAAATACAGGAACAAAACAAAAAATGCAAAAAAGAATTAGAATTCCACAGGTGTCTACATAAAATCTACATAAAATCTAAAACTGATGATGTGCTGAATGCACCCAGTGCCTTGCAACACTCCTGTTATTTCAGATTTGTAGAATTTAGCTTTTTAATTTTTTTTGTTTCGACAAATTTTTAAATTCACTTTACTACAATACGACATGCATTAGCCTTTTGTCTTTTAGCAGAGCAAAAAATTTACAGTGAAATTTCTTGTAAAAAAATGTAAATTTTTTTTGAAAATTCTCAAAATTTTTAATTTCCTTTTATCATGGATTTACATGAATCATTTATTTTTGTATATAGCACTGATTTAAAAAAATGAAAATATATATTTTTTTTAACAAACAGGTGTAGATATGGTGGGAAAGTGCAGTAAACTTGGAATGAAATTTGGGTGCACATGTACATTGCAGATTTGATCGTGACAGGTGTACAGGAGCGTGACAAGGTTGGTCGCCAGTCAGCACCGAGTTTATCATTTTAGTTTAGTAACTACATGTAAAAATGAATGATTCTTTATTTTTTTTTTCTTTTGCTCGTTGCTTATTTTATTTTGTATTTTTAGTTCATTATTTTGTTTATTAAGTTTTATATTATATTTGACATAATTTCTTATTTTATTAGAAATCATTTATTTTATTTTGGATTTTTTAGCTTATTATATATATATTTTTTTTTATAATTTCTTCATTTTCTATTCTGCTATTATTTTATTACACCTTATTATTTTTAGATATGATTTGATTTTTTATTTTTTCAGATTTTTATTGTTTTTACACTCTTATTTTTAACTTTATTTTTTCTTATTTTTATTGTTTTTTACACTTATTTTTTATTTTATTTTTTGTATTTATCTACAGTTATATATTTTATATATTCTATTATTTTTTATTTTATTAGATTTGTATTATTCGTTTATTTTATTTTAAATTTATTAGATTTTTATCTGGTATAGTTTAGATTCTTTAATAATTATAGGCTTCATACAGACTTAAGGTGTATGGGTTATGTATAGGGTGATGAGTAGCATCCATATGAGTCTTACATGAATGGAAACTTTTAAAATGTGTTTCTATTTTTTTTTTTTATTTCAAACTGTGTTTCTCAAATGTCAAAATTCCCCAATGCCCTTTAACCTTCCATGGGCATCAAGTAAATTTTGATTAGTGGATTTAACCCCTAGCACCTAGGTCAGTATGGACACAAATAAAACCACTTACCGTGTTTTTTTGTGATTTTAGCATAAAATGATCTTCTTGCTGAATGAGGATATGGAGTTTTAACCCTTTAAAGGCCAAACGGATGCAGACTATAAAGCACATCATCGACATTGTTGGTTGGAGAAGGGTTAAAAGCGATGAGCTGAGTCTTATGGGGAGATTCTTTGGTTTGATAGCTCAGATTTGATGTCCAGTCAGAAGACAATTTTCTACCCCCCCCCCCCCTCCTTTAAAAATTTCACGCTGAGATAGTTGAACGTACACCTCAGCGTGTTGCCTGACATGAAAGTTGGGCAGGATTATGGAAGTAGCTTCTGTGGGTTTCACCTGCTCTGTTCCTTATATATTATCTTCTTCAGCATAACTTCACAGACACCCGCTCTCCCCAGGTGGTCCCCTTCAGTGTCCTCTGCTGATTTCTAATGACTACATTTTTTCAGTGCCACCACCACCACCATCTCCAGACCAAATGTCACCTAGTCGTTTCTAGAGATACATTTAACTTCATTAGATTTCTATAGGCTCTACAAACTGAAGGGACTAGATTGCAAGCTCATATGCCAATGACTTCTTAGCTACTTCCTCCTTAAAATTGATGGAAAACCTTCACGCGGTCAATGACCATTGCTCTTGAGAACCTCACAGGTCCATGTCATCACCTTTGTAGTCGCCTACTAAATCCCAATACAATGCTTTTTAACTGAAATAGGAAAGATGAGTCTGTTTGGGAAGGTTAAATAACTCAAGGGAATCACAAGAGCCCTCTCGGTTCTGCCGAGTGGCCAAGAAAGGTAATTGATGGGAGAGGACACCTACCCGAAGGGGGAAGCTGTGGTGGACCCAACCACGCCTGTGCTTGTAAGGGTCAAGCATACTTGGTATGCATTTCTATGGCCTCCTTGTGTACTCTAGGAACCAGCTTTTTGACCCAAGAACAAGATGATCTTGACCATCACTTGTGGCCATACTGAGAAGTATTGCTCCTCACCACTATCTTGCTAAGCTTTCTGTGAAGTGAGTAATGGGCTGTTTGTTGGTTTGGGATACGATAGCTTTGTAAAGATATAGACACCTGTAAGCAAGGGGGTTGTCGGTTGACACCACGCTAAAATGACGCAGGATCTTTTTGTTTGAACCGATTTATCTTCTCACGTACAGGCGCGGCACACTTGACCAATTCAGTTCACAAAAGTGGCACAAATGCTTTGTGGTTAAGTCTCACAAAAGGCGTAATATGAAATATGCACTAAAACTATTAAATATCACCAATGTTTGCAAATTCTTGGAGTAGTCTTTCAATAGAGCACAAAGAACCATCCTAAACAATATGGGTCAGGCTCAGTCTGGCCCACAGGTGGACAGGGGAAACCCCGGTGGGCCCCTGAGCATGGAGTTTCTTTAAAACTAAATATAAATCCTTTTGAGAGGCAGAAAAGCACCCAACTCCACTGGTGGGCCCCAAGAATCAACTCCACTGATGGGCCAAAAATCAACTCCACTGATGGGCCAAAATCAATTCCAAGGTGGGCCCCAAGATAACTCCACTGGTGGGCCAAAATCAACTCCCTGGTGGGCCCAAGAATCAGACTCCACTGTGGCCAAATCAACCCATGGTGGGCCCCAGAATCATCCTGGTGCTCAAAATCAACTCCACTGGTGGGCCCCCAAAATGAAATTCAACTCCCCAGTCCTACACTGCCACGGGTTCACCAGGAGTTTAAGCATTTGTTGTGGATTAGCGGACACCTCTAATCATTCTGTGCCACTGTGGGTATCTGAGAGGCTACACCTGCCATGGTGTACCCAACCTAGGTGTCTTTCTATGGCACAGCGCCTCTGTGGTTCCTATCACACCCAAAACTGCGTACATACAAAACTGCCAGCCATCCAACACTTTGTAATAACAAAGTACAGTCCCCGACTACCAGGTGGTCAACACAAAAGGGAGAAGAGATCTGGTTTACCCCCAAATGTGTAACGTCCAGTGACTACTTTTGCATCTCACCATTTTGGGGTCAGCTATTAGGCCTAAGAAAGTTCTTCGCTTGAGTGTGTGTTCTTTTCAGAAATCTGACACAAGAAGTGTAGGAAAGCTTGGCTTCAGAGAAACTAGGCCACCTATCTTACAGGTGTTTAAAGGGGTTATACAAGTTAGGAAAACAACTAAAAAGATCAGTCAAGAGAAAATAATAATAAAAAAATAAAATTATAATTTTCCAGTTGTTTAATGATCCAGGGTAGTCACTCTGGTCTTGGTTTACTGGAGGCTGGGGCGTGACCTCTACAGCCAAGCAGTGGGTTCGATGGTCACATTGTACTATTGGCACATGAGCACCAGGGATGGAAGCCATGATGTCAATAGTATAGCTTAGTGATTGCTGGGGCCACTTATTGCCTTAAGAGGTTATGTGTCGGCTGATAGTCAAAGACAGGAACAACTACACTGGATGACCCAGACAGAGTTGAGTATATTTTTTGGGTTATTTTATCACCTTGGCTGTTCTTTTTAATGTCTTTATTTTATTTTAAAATTTGGATAACCCCTTTAACTCAAGGCAGAACGAGCAGCAGAGAAGAAAAAACCAGCTTGAGAGCAGTTCTATTCTGCCAGTCCTCATCTCAACCTCCTTTAGTAATCAGGCAAGAAAATAGGCCACAGAGTAACTTTAGTTTGTTGGAAAAAAATGTGTGTGCACGCTCAATCCAGCAAAACCATACCCATACCCATAGCCCCACACTCGTTTTTATTGGGTCACACCCATTTCTATAGCATCAAACCCATTTCTATAGTTCCACACCCATTTCTTTTGAGTTACACCCATTTCTGTAGCACCACAACCATTTCCATAGCACCACACCCATGTCTATGGGGTCACACCCATTTATATAGTACCTGACCCATACAAAACCACACCCACTTCTATATCACTCCCACCATATCTATAGAACCACACCCATTTTTGTACCACCATACCTACTGCTATAGCACCACACCCATTTCTACGTCACACCCATTGAAATGAAACCACGCCCACATACACACACATATATATATATATATATATAAAACACCACACCACTTCTATAGCACCGCAACCATTTATACAACATCACACCCATTTCTATAGCACCACAACTACTGCCAGAGTACCACACCTATCTATGCCACACCATGCCTATTTGTTAAGCAACGCACCCACTTGTACATTACCACAGCCATTTAAAGACACAATTTGACATTGAATTGAATTATTATCCCTTGGTAGTAAACCTTGTATGGTTTTGCTGAATGGTGCACTACCAACCCATGCCCACAACAACTGCACTTGGCATTAAAGGCCTTTACATGGGCTGGGCCAATAATCGGGCAAACTGACATTCCTAGGGGAGCCAGTTACTTGATAATTGCTTGATATCAGACGAGTAATTGTTCATTCGTTGGCTGTTCAGATCTATTGTGTATGGAGAAAAAATGTTTTTTAGGCAGAACATCTCCCCGTGTAAACAGTGGATGTGCTGCCGACAATTATATAAGTGAACGACCACAGGAACAATCCTAATTTATGAACGCCTGTTCCTGTGGTCGTTCACTACCTGGCAATTGGGCAACATTAGGGCTCCCTGTGAGGCACAACGACCACTTGGCAGTAAGTCAACCGTCATGCCAAATGGGTGACAATCGCCTCCTGTAAAGAGAATCCTTAGCCAACAGAGATGATAATGTCTCCCGAGCTGCTACTCCATAACTGATAATAAACCTGTGAATATAGACGGGATCAACTGATTATTGTGCACGGGTGCAGGTGTCATCTGCTACTGTGATAAAATATGGAAATCACTCTTGTGCTAATTGGGTCAAATTAGTTCTCGCTGCTAATTAAGAAATAAATGATAGTAATTTGATGTAAATATTTGTCAATGACGTTGACCTGGATATAAATATTTTGATGGTAATTAATTGGATATGGAAAATATTTTAATGGAATTTCATTATTCAGTAACCTTAAAGGGGTTGTCCAGTTTAGGTACAGGATCCTAGACCAGGCATCCTCAAACTGCAGCCCTCCAGCTGTTGGGAAACTACAACTCCCATCATTCCCACTGTTTTAGATGATATAAATGCATGATGGGAGTTGTAGTTTTCCAACAGCTGGAGGACCGCAGTTTGAGGAGGCGTGGACTAGAGAGAGGTTACAAAGAGCGTCTCTCTTTCTGGAGGACCTTTCTTGTCCTGTATTATACAGATATCCCATTGATGTGAATGGACACTGTGTAATGCTTCACTTCTCCTGTGGTGGCGCTGCAGGGAAAGTAAACACTTACCGCCAGGTTTATCCACAAATTAAAGCTAATTGACCGAGGTTTGGACTGGGTGAGACTTAATGATCAGATTATTGTCAACGGAGCGATCTGATAAGTAGAGATTGCCCAAAGCAAACCCAACAATTAAGAAACCGCCGAGTAGCTGAAAACGCTATGTATTCCACTAGTGTTAATTAATAGTATGCAAACAGCATTGCTAATGATAATACGTCTCCCACTGTTAATGAAATATGAGGAAATATCGCAGTGAAGAGGAGGCAATGTAGGGAATAATGTAGAAGATACGTAGTATACCCTGTTTCCCCGAAAATAAGGCAGTGTCTTATATTAATTTTTGCTCCTAAAGACGAGCTAAGACTTATTTTTAGGGGATAATTTTTTTTTCTATGAACAATAATTCACATTTATTGTTGAACAAAACATCAACCTGTATTAATATACTGTAGTGATTTAATCACAAACATCAGCATAAGCAGCCAAAATCTGAATTGCATAAAACAAAATGCACTAGGTCTTATTTTCAGGGGTGTCTTATTTTCGGGGAAACTGGGTAGATCTCTTTTCTGTCCTAATATTGGCTAAGTGCTTTATGGAGCAGTAATAAAAGTATATATCGCTCAGCAGAATAAGTATCCTCCTGTCTGGTGCAATGGAGCAGATCACTTTCATCAGCTTTTCATAGTCAATTGAATGAGTGTCTAGTGTTCAATTATATTGCCTTATCTGTATAGTATTTGGTTCATGCATAGGGTCCAAAAATGGTTCTTCAGAAGAGAACACAAGAAATCGAGATTTAACATAAAGTTCTGTGGGATATATAATACTTCTGACCCTACAGTGGATCAACTACATAAAAATGAGTTATGTTACGGATGATAGAACCTCATATCTCATTCATGTCTAAAGCAAGACTAGATGACACCATGACAAATGTTGACCGAAACCCCAACATGAAACTGATCATTGAGGCTTTCGCAAGCCCATGACTAATCCTCCTTTAATTCCCCATTAGATTGATTCCAAATCCTAGCATTGGTCCTTGATCAGAACATCCCCAAAATCGGTTCCCAATACCGTATTACCGCGCAGCGCAATCAAAGAAAGACGCCGTGTGAACATACCCTAACTCACTGCCTGACATCAGATGGTGCCCATGAATGTTTGTCTGTAGCAGGCATCTTCAAACTGTGGCCCTCCAGCTGCTGGGAAACTACAACTCCCATCATTCCCACTGTTATAGATGATATAAATGCATGATGGGAGTTGTGGTTTCCCAACAGCTGGTGGGCCGCAGTTTGAGGATGCCTGGTCTGTAGCCTAATTCTTTGCCTTCTTCTATGGTTCATCTGCAAAACTCAAGGGGACATCAAAGTCCAAAAGCTGCTTCTGCAATTGCCTCTCACAGTCTAAACATTTCCTAGAGGCTTTGGACATAATGTAAGCAACCATTATAACACCCAAGATGGGTGTCAAAGTTTGACTTCATCTGCTTGCCCCATCCAGAGGGCTTCTTCAATACATATATGAATGCAATCTGTCCTGTCCCTCTAAGGTCATGTCCTTAACCTGGCCTGACAAATTCATTTTTAATGGGCATGGTAGTGGCTATATTTGTTTTTTTTTGCTTATGATTTCCAGTATTGATGTGCCTCAAATTTCCTTCTTCCAGTGAAGATGACATAGATCAGACTGGCACAACATACGGCCTGCAGGCCACTGGTGGCGTTCAAAAGTATATCTCTGGCAGCAAAGGGGCATGGCTTCTATAAACCCCGTCCCAAAACTTTCATTCCTTGCCCATTTGGGGGTGTTCCTGTTGGTCCAGGGGGTTACCAAGTGGGGGCATGTTTGGCCATCATCTCTATCCAAGTTGTATAGATCTGATATAGATATTTGAAAGCAAACTTTTACCAGGAACTTACTGTATGTTGTATTTATCAGATTTGTTGTCTCAAAGGGTTGTCTCACTACAGACATTGATGGTATATCACTAGGATATGCCATCAATGACTGATAGGTTCGGGTCCCAGAGGTGGGACCTGTACCTATATCCTAAACGAGCCCCGAAACCTCTCTGTTCTGAATGGAGAAGTGGTTGGGACTTTCCCATAGACATGAATGAGAGTTCTGAATATAGAACATACTGAACAGAGAGGTGGTCGGGACTCTCACATAGACATGAATGGAGAGGTGGTCGGGAGTCTCCCATAGACATGAATGGGAGGTCCGAGTATAGAACATTCTCATCGGAGAGGTGGTCGGGACTCTCCCATAGACATGAATGGGAGTTCTGAGTATAGAACATTCTGAACAGAGAGGTGGTCGGGACTCTCCCATAGACATGAATGGGAGGTCTGAGTATAGAACGTTTTGAACAGAGAGGTGGTTGGGACTCTCCCATAGACATGAATGGGAGTTCTCAGTATAGAACGTTCTGAACGGAGAGGTGGTCGGACTCTCCCATAGACATATATGGCAGGTGTCGTAGTTTATAGCGCAACATTTCTAGATACGAATTGAGTGGTGAACTCTTACCATAGATAACAAATGAATGGTGAGCTCTGAGTATAGAGTACATCTGATTCAGGGAAGGTGGTCGGGAGTCCTTTCCAATAGACATGAATAATGGGGTGGTTTCAGTATATGAACGTTCTGAACGGAAGTAGAGTGGTGCAGGATGCTCCATAGGACATGAATGGGAGTTCCCAGTATAGATCGTTCTGAACAGAGATGTGGTCGGGACTCTCCCAAAGACAAGAATGGGAGTTCCGATTACAGCAGAGCATTACTGGTTGGGCTAAACTCCAAACATTATTCATGTCTATGGGAGAGTCCTGACCAGAAATAGTTTCAGGGCTTGTTTAGGAGACAGGTGCAGGACCCAGAGGTGGGACCTGGATCTATTAGACAATGAAGGCATATCCTAGCAATATGCTATCATTGTCTGTAGTGAGACAACCCTTTTAAAAGATTACACAAATTCACACGATGAATTATTTGAGGATATGAGGCATAAATGAATTTGTGTAAAACGTGTGGTTAATCGTGATGCCTCCTCCTCTACATGCCATGTAACTGCAAATTAATCAGGACTGGAAGGAAGCGTATTGCCAAGTATTTGTATGTGTAAGTCCATCTTGCTGCTAATGATTTTGATATAAATATAGCTAACTGCTAATTAGTAACACATTTTCCAATTGCTAATGAATGCTTTGTTAACAGAGATATGACTCAACCATCCCCGCAAGTGACTCCTTATATTAAACAGTCAATGAGGAGAACACAAGTTAGATTTATCCCCGGAGCACGTGAAATGATGACAGATAAGGAAATGCAAACGGTATCATGTTAGGCATAAGGCTCCGTCCACACGATAAGTATCCACGCGGATTCCGACTTAAAATACTCATCTAAAATCGAAAATGAATCATCCCCATTGAGCTTAATAGAAAACAGGCATCAAAGTTCACCTAATGCATATTTTCGTTGCTTGGTTTTTAAATGTAAAAAAACTTAGAACATGTAAATTCTTCTGTCGTATTCCATGCTGAAAATGGGGACGGCCAAAAAGCCAGCGTAAAATGCGTCAAAAATATTTGTATGTCGTTTGAACGCGAATCTGTGTCCATTGAAACGAATGGGACTCGTTTTCGGACTGAGAAAAAACGACCTAAACTCATATGAAGATCGGATGTCGTGGTTTTCTATGGTAGAATCAGACCAGAATCCAAAGAGTAAATTTTACTCATCGCCTGGACGGACTTTTAATAAGAAAAATTATTTGTAGAATCCTTAATTGTGACAAGATAAAATAATATACAGCACACAATACTGTGCAAATGTTGTCTCTCTCTTCGCAACACATACAAGAGGGTCTAGGTACTTTGGGCTTTATGTATGAAAGCTGTCTAGTAGTAAGACTGTCCTTGTTGACCATAGCAACCGACCCCAGAGCTCATAGCAACCAATCAGCGCTCAGCTTTCATATTTCCAGAGCTTTATATGAAATTAAAGCTCTGATTGGTTGCTATGAGCTCTCATTGGTCGCTATGATCTCGGATTGATCGCTATGAGCTCTGATTGGTCGATATAAGCTCTGATTGGTCGCTATGAGCTCTGATTGGTTGTTATGAGCTCTGGTTGGTTGCTATTAGCAACAAGGACAGTCTTACTACTAGACAGTTTTCATACATAAGTGATGCTTTGAGTGAAAGGATTTCTGTTAAATAAATAAAAAAAGCGTGTGCCTATACATATGGACCCTATAAATACAACACAACGTGGAAATCAGGGGCCCCAACAAGGCATTTCCTACATGCAGATGACCAGAGGTGTAACCTAAAGCTCCTGAGCCCCAATGCAAAACCTATAGAAGGGCTTCCACCCACCACGTGCCATTTATAAAACTAGCAGGTAGGGCGGTAGGGAGCAGTAGCTAACACAGGAAGCCCCCTGCTGGACCATAATTGGGGAGTCTGGTGACCCTTCAGTGGGTGGGTTCTCTTGTCCACATAAAGCAGATAGTTCCCACCATTTTATATTGTTGTGGAGTAGGGGTATGTCAAGTAAAGGAGCATTCCTGGCCTGGGTGACCACCTGTCTCTGGTACCTGGAACATGGATGAGCTTGGGGACAGTTGACCCTACAGTGGGGTCCATTCTCCATATAAAGCAGGTTTACCCCCGTGTTGTTGGGGCGTAGGGAAGTGCATAAAATAGAAGTTGTGTCAGAAGGAGAGGGTCCCTGGACTTTGTGACGACAGGTCCATGATATAATGGATAGACTGAGGACAGCCAAAACTGTTGGGTAGTCCTGCTCAGGGCTGCCAACAGTCATCTATTAACCGTCTCAGGGCCCCATACAGCCAAATCAAATGGGGCCCCCACCCATTACTAGCTCCTATTTTTTTTTACATATCAGTGGGCCCCTTTTTGATTAGAGCCCCTGATAGGCGTACTGCCCTATTGGCACCCCTGGTCCTGCTGAGTGACAAGAGCTCTGGATGCTGACAAGTCTGGTGTGAGACTACTATCTAAGCTATGGAGAATGATATCTATGCAATTTCCAGCAGTGGTTATGAGGAACAGCCACTAAGATGGCTGAAGCCAGTGAAATTCTGGTACAGGAGGGGATTTAAGGACATCTGTGACATCTGTTCCATCTGTGACATTGAGGATGTTTTGTTATCAAAGTGACTAGCACTGTGACGGTGCTGAGTTGCAAAGCTGTGCGTCACGCAGATAGGTCTCAACAAGTTAAGAGAATGAGTACTGGACCCCTGATGCAGGGCATATGGAGATATACCATGATGTAGCTGCTGCATCTTCATGGCTTGGCAATATCTACCATGCTTTTGTGTCCACATGGAAAGCATATGCCACCGAGAAACTAAGCAAACTTAGTCCATTTTGGACTACGTTTGCTCTACTAACCTCTATGGGGCCACGGTGGCAACATCAGGGTATACGTTGGAGTACCTTCCTCGCGGTATCCCGCCAGATACCCCGAACATGAGGAAATAGCTCTCCTTAATTCTGCCAGTGATACTGTTTTTTATGAACTGCTCCTATATAAGAACCAGGAAGACTATCCTCCTGAATACAGTATATGTTACTGTAACTCCCAAGCCTTAGTGCCTCATCAGTGCAAAGCCTCTTTACAATTCACTTGCAAAGACTGTAAAGTGGAGTCCAAAGCACCTAAAAATCTGTCTTTATCTGTTATCCATTAAAAAGGCAACGTTTCGGGCATGCAAGGCTGGAGAAATGCCCTGCTTGACCAAGATGTTGCCTTTTTAATGGATGAGAAATAGAGATGGATTTTTTTGCTGCCTTTGACTCCTCTTTCTTATATTTTGTCAACCATGTGGTAGTTTACACCAGATCTGCTGTTAGTAGGACAAGTGGGGCATGAGGACTCTTTCATAAATCCCATTTGTGTAATTGCTGCACCATCTCCTCATATTGATTTCAGCCTACAAAGGTTACACCCAACACTACTTGACTCTCTTACACGCTTATGAACTTAACTTTGAAGTAGGAACACACACAAAGTGACCAAAAATGCTCCCTCTGTGGCCAAAAATGGCCACACAAGATACAGCCAACTCATACAGTGATTGGTGGTCACTTAAGAGGAGTGCTTCTCGTCTACATTATGGCCGCAACACAACTGTGCCATGTATTCTTACCCTATTGATCACAAAACCTAGGGCGTAAACTTTTTGGTGTGCCCACTGGTGACCAATACACTTATTGATATTCTGAATACGAACTAGTGAAGATCCATTTCTGGTGGACATGTTAAAGGGGTTGTCTCACTATAGACAATGATGGCACATCGCTAGGATATACCATCAATGTCTGATAGGCCTGGGTCTCAGAGGTGGGACCTGGACCTATCTTCTAAAAGAGCTCCGAAACCTCTCCATTCTGAATGGAGAGGGGGTCAGGACTCTCTCATAGATATGAATGGGAGTTCCCAGTATAGATCGTTCTGAACAGAGAGGTGGTCATTACTCTCCCATAGACATGAATGGGAGTTCTGAGTATAGAATGTTCTCAATGGAGAGGTGGTCGGGACTCTCCCATAGACATGAATGGAAGTTCCCAGTATAGAACATTCTGAACAGAGAGGTGGTCGTTACTCTCCCATAGACAAGAATGGGAGTTCTGAGGTTAGCCAATTGGCGTTGCTCAGCTGTAATAGGAACTCCCATTCAAGTCTATGGCAGAGACCTGACCACCTCTCTGTTCAGATCAGAGAGGTTTAGAAGTTTGTTTAGGAGATAGGTCTGGGCCTCAGAGATGGGACCCACACCTAACAGACATTGACGGCATATCCTAGTGATGTGCCATCATTGTCTAAAGTGGGACAACCCATTTAAGGGTAGACATATTTTTTTAAACTTGGCATCTGTAGTACTTTCATTGTGTGCGTGTGTGTATATATACACACACATATATATATATATATATATATATATATATATATATATATATATATATATATATATACATATACACACACATACACACACTCAGTATAGGCAATGGATACGTTTTAAGTCTATTTTTTCACTTCTCAAATCTTACCTGGTGCAAGACACACAGGACCCTATTAATCCTGCCAGTGGCATATGCTTGCCTTAGATTGTCCCAATAGGATCCCATCAACTTTTAGGCTACATGGACATTATAGAAAGCCTGTCTTGGACTCCACACAGAGCAACTCTCTTCCGGTGGACTCTTGCAGAGAAGTATTACGTTAAATTTATCTGGAAACAGTGTAGGATATTTTTGAGGACCACTTCTTTGTTGGTTTTGAAGGTCCTCTTCTAATAAGAAGTGAATAAGTTATTGTAGCCTCCATCAATTTCGGTGATATCTGGACATCAAGGAGTTTGCCTGTTTTGGACCCCTCCTAGAGCAGCTCCCCTCTGGTGGACTCAGCACAGTCATGTATTATATGATGGCCTATTAAATTCAGGCTTAGATGGTTTTTTGAGGACCACTTCTTTGTTGGTTTTGAAGGTCCTCTTTAAATGAAAAGTGAAGAAGTTTTTGTAGCCTCCCTCAATTTGTGTGATGTATGGACATAAAAGAGTTTGCCTGTTTTGGACCCCTCCTAGTGCAGCTCCCCTCTGGTGGACTCGGCGCAGCCATGTATTGCATGATGCATTATTGAATTCAGGGCTTAGATGGTTTTCGAGGGCCACTTTTTTGTTGGTTTTGAAGGTCCTCTTAATAAAAGATGTTAATAAGTTATTGGAGCCTCTAGCTAGAGGCAATTTCACTCCAACTCAGTGTCTTCATAGAGACCCCCCTCCTCTGAGACTCATCAGCTTTACCGGAATATAGAGTATTTTCTGCTTTTATTACAGCACCATGGAAGTGACCGTCAATGACTTAAGATGAAGCGGCGGCCACATTTTCGCTGCCTGCTATTCTTTTTAATTAGGGGGTCATTATGGACACTTTTTTTTAAGCTTTATGGGCTTATAACAGGCACGGTGGTGTATTATCTCAGAGATCAAGGTAAAGGGTGCAATTAACAGAATGGAGGGTGGCATCGACTGGGCACAGAAAAATCCGTCTACGCTGGGCAGCTTCAGACAAGGCTTTTGAAAATTGGCTAGGATTCAGCCCCCCCCCCCCCCCCACCTCCCCTCCCTCCAGAATTTAATAACAGGGACAATACTGAGAAGAATAAAATGCATATATTCCGTAAGAGGGCTGGAGAGGGGCACACATTAAAAGGCGTAGAACAAAAGGATGGAGTATCATTTGGGAACCTTTGTGTGCGGTACAACAAAGGCTTCAGGATGGCAGTCGTCTGCCTCTCATGTCTCCTGGCACCGCTGTTCCAATCTGTCCTTTTTAGGCTGGAGCCGGGGAAATTTCCAGTGCGGCTTTAAAATAAATAAATAAAAATGTCAGACATGAAAAAGTGACGGTCCCTCGGTCCCTGCCTGATTATCCCGTTTTTTGAAGGCCCTCTTGGATGCGGAGCGGGTTTGATCGAGCAGGTGATCGAGGCGGTGGGGGATTGGAAAAAGTAGACGAAAACCCTTATCAAAAGGGGCTTGTGAGGGTAAAGTTCAGACTTTGTAGAAGAAAAGGAAGCGGCGCCCCCTATGGACATTCCTGGAAGTAGGCATGAGAAAACCCCTACAACCTGTAAGGCAATACTCCATGTGTACACCAATCTAGGCTGGGACTGAATAAGGGTATGTTCACACGGCTTATTTCGCTGCGTATTGCGCTTTATACAAGGTGAAATGCGCCCCACAATTACGCTAATTAATAGCGCTCATAGAGAACTATGGATTATGTGGCGCCTCCCCGCGCGTACAATACGATCGTATTTTACGTGCGGGGAGAGAATGGACATGTCAGTTGATCGCAGCGCTTATGCGCCGTTGACAATGCATGTCAATGGGGCCGGCCGGGTGCCGACCCCCCGTGCTTTGGAATTATGTAAAGCCTGTAAAGTGTGCTTTTATCTGCTGTGGTGGTGTATCTAAATCTGTCATGTGTTACACAGTCTGCTGACCTGGTATATCTAAGCCTGTTGTGTGCTACAATATGCTGACCCTGTGTATCTAAGCCTGTCATATGTGCTACAGTCTGGTGTATCTAAGCCTGCCATATGCAACAGTGTTTGCTGATGCTGTGTATCTACCGCCTGCATAGCCGATGTATCTAACCTTGTCATGTGGTGATGTGGAATATGCCTGCTGACCCCGTGCCTGTCGTGTGTGATACGGTCTGATGAGCTGGTATATATAGTGTGTGCTACAATCTGGTGTATCTTAGCCTGTCATGTGTGCTACAGTCTGCTGACCCAATATATCTGCTGACCTCATGTATCTAAGCCTGTCGTGTGTGAAACTGTCTGATGAACTGGTGTATCTAATGTGGGCTACAATCTGGGCTATCTAAGCCTGCCATGTGTGCTAATCTGGTATATCTAAGCCTGCCATGTGTAACATTGCCTGCTGAAGTTGTGTGTCTACTGCCTGCAGAGTCGGTGTATCTAAACTTGTCATGTGCAATATGCCAGCTGACCCAGTATTTCTAAGCCTGTTGTGTGTGATACTTCTTGCTGACCCTATGTATCTAAGCCTGTCATGTGTTCTACAGTCTGGTGTATCTAAGCCTTCTCATGTTTTATACTGTCTGCGGTCTCAGTGTATCTAAGCCTGTCACGTGTTCTACAGTCTGGTGTATCTAAGCCTTCTCATGTTTTATACTGTCTGCAGTCTCAGTGTATCTAAGCCTGTCACGTGTTCTACAGTCTGGTATATGTAAGCATTCTCATGTTTGATACTGTCTGTGGTCTCAGTGTATCTAAGCCTGCCATACGTGATACTGTCTGCATAGCCGATGTATTTAAGCCTTCTCATGTTTAATACTGTCAAGGTGTATCTAAGCTGTCACGTGTGCTACAGTTTGCAGTGCAGTTGACACGCTGAGGCCCAGTGCACACTCTCTTTAAACGGCTGGCGGGGCTTCGATCATGTGTCCTTGTTGTCGTGTGCGGAGCCCCCACCCCCGATAACTCTGATAACAAAAAGCTCTTTTTTATCAGCAGAATAACAAAGGCCTCAATTTTCCTGTCCTTATGATGGCTGCATCATTCGCGAAAATGAGGCGAAAAAAAAAAAACAGAAAAAAAAACCCTCGCACAGAATGGAGAGGTGCGTCCGGGGTCGTGAAATTAGGAGAACAAGATTATGATGTGTTCTCGGCACTTAGCCCCCATTTTTTTTTTCTGTTAGAAACAAAAGCCGGCGCCTAATTAATGCCATTTACAGCCCATTCAGCAGATTTTTTTTATTTTTTTTTTGTATTAATGTCATTTAAGTGCGTGTTTTACTCCCGCTCGCTTCGCTATTGTGAGATAGAAGTGTCTCTGATCCATTATCTGAACAAAAGGAGCCGTGTTTTGGGCTGATAGGAGAAGGATCTGCCATTTTCAAATGGAACGAGGGATGCCATATTGAAAGTTGCGGGCTCTTAGCAACGTGAAGGTTGCGACCTGACACAGCACCGCATCCCGCGGCAATTATGGACAGAAATGATTCGTCTTGTCGACTTAATCTGCATTTTATTTGTGCCGTTTTTTTCTCATGAGACTGTAGGCGCAATAATCTGACTGAATAAATAACAGCGGCCATTTTGTTTTAATTCAATATGAATAAAGCTTTATTTAAAAAAATGGATAGCTCTTTTATCACGGTGTTTTTTTATTTTTGTAATTTGATGGTAATATTTCTTGGGGTAGATTAGGATATATTTTTTTAATTACTACTGAGATATCTAGATGAAGGCATCGCTAATTTTCAGTCAGAGCGTCATAACATTGTCATCGAACGTCACAGCCAGTGTCCACTGGTAGAGTTGATTCTGGGGTCCACCCTACAGCTACTGTACATGCTTCTTATCCTCTGCCTCTTGCTTTTTTCCTCTCTTTCTCTCTGCCATACTGTCTCTACCAAGGAAGTATGTGCAGTTTAAAAGAAACTCCAGGTCTACCATGCTCCCCATTTTATATATAGGCCAGTCCGGGCCTGGTCACAGCAGTATTATGGTTGCCCTCTAAGGGCCTAAGAAGGGCGGCTAGGGTGCTTGGGTAGGGCTGTCAGAGCTGAGCCACTGCCCGTTAGGCGATGAACAGAACAGTGTGGAGGAGCGTGCCTCAAGTCTGAATCCAAGATGGCGCCTGCTTCCTGTGCTGTGACCGCTGCCCCTGCCATGGACAAAGTCAAGAACTGATCCTTCTACATCCACATCTTCTCTATCCCAGGTTTGCTGTATCTAAGCTCTCGTGGGCCACATAAAATTAGGCCTGCGGGCCTTATGTATGAAAACGATCTAGCAGTAAGACTGTCCTTGTAGCCCATAGCAACCAATCAGAGCCCATAGCAACCAATCAGAGTTCAGCTTTCATATTTCCTGAGCATTACATGAAATGAAAGCTGAGTTCTGATTGGTGGATATGAGCTCTGATTGGTGGCTATGGGCTCTGATTGGTTGCTATGGGCTCTGATTGGTTGCTATGGGCTCTGATTAGTTGCTATGAGCTCTGATTGGTGGCTATGGGCTCTGATTGGTTGCTATGGGCTCTGATTGGTGCCAATGAGTCCTGGTTGGTGGCTGTTACCTCTGATTGGTGCTATGGGCAACAAGGACAGTCTTGCTGCTAGACAGTTTTCATACATAAGGCCCTTTGTGTTTAAGGGTATGTTCACACGGGGTAATTTCGCACGCCGAAATTACGGTAATCCATAGTTCTCATAGAGGTAAAAAAAACACACAGGCTAGAAAAGCCGTTGCCCATAGCAGCCAATGAAATCCAGCTGTGAGGGAATATGAAACTAAGACTCTAATTGGTTACTATGGGAAAGAAGGCCTCGTCTCCAGGAAGTAGCTTCTATAGAGCAGCTTTTAGGCTATGAGCAGGTTAATGGTTTAGACTCTAGAGGCTGCCATTTTCTATTTTGATGCCTTTTTCTGGACTCCTTGTATAACATCCGTCAGCACAAACAAATTCCTACATTTTAATAATGATTTCTATGAAAATTTTATGTGAAAAAAAGTAGGAATATCAGCTTATAGAGCAGAAGGAGCTGAGGACATGCTATCTGATCTGTCGGCCCCATGTTATAGAGCAGGAGGAGCTGAGGACATGCTATCTGATCTGTGGCCCCATGTTATAGAGCAGGAGGAGCGGGGGACACGCTATCTGATCTGTGGCCCCATGTTATAGAGCAGTTGGAGCTTAGGACATGCTATCTGATCTGTGGCCCCATGTTATAGAGCAGGAGGACTGAGGGCACGCTATCTGATCTGGCCCCATGTATAGAGCGGAGGAGCTGAGGACATGCTATCTGATCTGCGGGGCCCCCTGTTATAAGGAAGGAAGAGCTGAGGACATGCTATCTGATATGCGGGCCCCATGTTATAGAGCAGGAGGGGCTGAGGACATGTATCTGATCGCAGCCCCATGTTATAGAGCAGGAGGGGCTGAGGACATGCTAGCTGATCTGTGGTCCCCATGTTATAGAGCAGGAGGAGCTGAGGACATACTATCTGATCTGCATGTCCCATGTTATAGAGCAGGAGGAGCTGAGGACACACTATCTGATCTGCATGCCCCATGTTATAGAGCAGGAGGAGCTGGGGGACATGCAAATCTGATCTGCATGCCCCATGTTATAGGCAGGAGGAGCTGAGGACACACTATCTGATCTGCTTTGCCCATGTTTAGAGCAGGAGGAGCTGAGGACACGCTATCTGATCTGCAGCCCCAATGTTATAGAGCAGGAGGAGCTTGAGGACATGCTATCTAAATCTGCGGGCCCCATGTTATAGAGCAGGAGGAGCTGAGGCATGCTATCTGATCTGCGGCCCCATGTTATAGAGCAGGGGGAGCTGAGGACACGCATCTGATCTGATTGCCCCATGTTTAGAGCAAGGACTGAGGACTTGCTATCAATCTGCGGGCCCATGTTATAGAGCAGGGGGAGCTGAGGACAGCTTTTCTGATCTTGGGCCCCAGTTATAGCAGGAGCTGAGGACATGTTATCTGATCTGCGGGCCCCATGTTATAGAGCAGGAGGAGCTGAGGACATGCTATCTGATCTGCGGCCCCATGTTATAGAGCAGGAGGAGCTGAGGACATGCTATCTGATCTGTGGTCCCATGTTATAGAGCAGGAGGAGCTGAGGACACGGTATCTGATCTGCGGGCCCCATGTTATAGAGCAGGAGGAGCTGAGGACATGCTATCTGATCTGCGGGCCCCATGTTATAGAGCAGGAGGAGCTGAGGACATGATATCTGATCTATGGCCCCATGTTATAGAGCAGGAGGAGCTGAGGACATGCTATCTGATCTGTGGCCCCATGTTATAGAGCAGGAGGAGCTGAGGACATGCTATCTGATCTGTGGGCCCCATGTTATAGAGCAGGAGGAGCTGAGGACATGTTATCTGATCTGCAGGCCCCATGTTATAGAGCAGGAGGAGCTGAGCAGATTGTTATATTGTTCTGTGGTGAAAGATTCAGTAGAACTTGTATTTCATTTATTTAATTCCCTGATTATTTGGGGTTATGGAGTCCAGTAGGAGGGGTTATCAGTGATTGACAGCCATCTCTGTATGCACACTCACACAAGACTAACATTTTATGACGTTTGAGAACCCCTTTACGATTAGTGCAGACCTCAAGCGGACAGAGCCTCACACAGATTCAAAGAATATCATTGCCATGCCAGGCTTTAGGGTGATCAGGCCAGATTGGACCATAATCCAGACACCATCATTTACTGTAGAAACCCTTTAAGTCTTTAGATCCAGAAAAGCGGAGAATCTGATTGTCTGCAACCACCAAAAATAAAGTATTAGGCAGCCGTTTCAGTACCGAGCCTTAAAGGGGACAAACTGAATTGTACTTATTGTTCTTAACGTGCAATGTAATCAACATCATAATGCCTGGAGCAATAGGGCATGTAAGGCTTTGCCTAGGCGACAGCCCCGGCGGGATTTTCCCTGAGGTGTACTTAATAGGGATTTTTTACAAAACGGAAAAAGAAAACTGCTAGTTTTAAACTATTACCTGCTGGGTCTATGAAGCCAAGCATGGCACAGTATATAGACGATCATGCAAAAATAGAGCTTAAAAGGCAAAAAATAGCAACAAGTGCCCCAGTAGTCCTGCCGGCTACGCCATCCGCTGCCCTGAACTTCACCAGAACAATGAAATCTGAATCGGATTGGTCAATTTGGGAAAAAAACCAAAGTCTCGACAACAAATACATCGCTTTTTTCAATCAGCCTCATAGACGTACTCATCTTTCCCTTTCTTCATGGTGGTTGAGCAATGAGATGTGGCACTCTGGATTCCCATATTCAGTGATTGACAGGGGTCTCATTTATCACTTATCTAGAAAAACTTTAGCAAAATCTAACATAAGTTGTCATTAACTTTCGCCGTTTCTACCTATTTTTCAAACCTGCATAAATACAAATTCTTCTGCTACTTAGAACCCATCAACAAGCAGGCAGATCATGCTTTGATATTTATTGCATTGTCATGTTTCTATAAAAAACTGCTGCTTATGTGCCAAAATCTGCAGCTATAGAAGTCTATTTATTGACTACACGATAAACGGTAGTTTTGCTCACAAAATAGTGCAGCCATTAACAACCAATCTGAAAACCGAGTTAGGCATTTTTCGTCTGTATCATGGTCACTAGGTTTAGCCGTATTCTTAGGGGACGTTCACACAGAATTTTTTGCACTTAGTTTGTGGTATATTTTGCACATAAATATCCCCCAAAATAAGATTCAAACAAGGTTCTATTAACCAACCTCTCATTGATTCCAATGTAAAATCAGTGTCATTGTTCAGACCATGACGATTTTACTTGAGTATTTTTCACCCAAAGTAAAAACAAACGTATACGAGCAGAAAACCCCTTAGGGGAATCCTGATGTTTCCCGCGAAAAACACAAAATTTTAACAAAAAAATGTGCAGTCCGGGAAAAAAATTTTAATCGTGGACCGTCTTTTAGTGTGCTTCAACAAGCATTTTTTTTCCGAAAACACAGAAAAATACGTGCACCTGAAAAAAAAAAATGCATCAAAATACGCACGAAAACCGCTCCTCTTGACAGTACCTTTAGGCCTCGTTCACACGGCTTATTGCCGCGAAATTTGGGAGGACATTTCCCCCGCAATTAAAACCCGGCCCCGGGTTTTTTCGGGGCGGGGGACCGGCAGCTCGCCGGCCCCTTTAAACATTCTTTTTCACGCGCTTAAATTTTTTGACAGTCACTTTCCCCCCCAGGGGGGATCGTAATTCTGGATTGCGTGTTATTGGATGGTTTGGAGCCGTTTTTGGAGCGCAAATATGGCGCCAGTACGGCTCAATCGGGCCCCCAAAAATAAACCAGGCCTTAGGGTATGTTCACACGGCGTGTTGGATCCTTTTTCGCTCCGAAAAACGCTTTCAAAAGCGCTGCATAAAACGCATCCAATATGCAGGTGCGCCTGCAAAACACCTGAAAACCGCATGACCGATGAGCAGCGAACATTGATTGTTAATGGCCGCACGGTGCTCTTTAACCTAATTAAAAAGCTGTGGTGAGGGGTGCAGCAGCAGTTCTTGGTGCACCAGGTATTTCTACCCTAATATATAGGCTCATGGACCAAAAATTTTGGGTTTTTTTTACAATAGTTCCACTTACCTGAAAAGCAAAAACTTTTGAAAACAGATTGCAGATGCATTTTTTAAACGAGTTCATTTTTAAATTTTTTAGGGAAGCAAAGCACCGGTGGCTTCCGGACAATTTTGGGGACTTGATTTTGTTGTTTCTAGCGAAAAACAAACACAAATCTTATTCCAAACTGTCCAGGGAAATCTTCAGGAAAAACAAATGGCGGACAGACAGGGATAAGCTTCCAGCCCCCAGCTAGGACATAGGAGAAAAAAAAACACACGGAAATTTTCGCCACATGAAAACCAAGGTGGACTATTTTAAATTTAAAGGTTGTATTCATTAAAACTTTTGCCAATGAGAAAAATAAAATGTAATGTGATTAAATTGTTAGGTAAGGCTGTGTTCACACTTTAGGGTATGTTCACACGGCGAAAATTTCGGTGTGAAGTACCCTGCAATGCCGGGTGTTTTTGGGGGGGGACACTGTCAGCACGTACTCCCCAAAAAAACCGGGGCCGGCAGCCTGCTGGCCCCATTGACATACATAACTCGCGGCGCGTAATCGGCACGAATAAATGACGTCACTTATCTCCACACGCGTACAATACGATTGTATTGTATGCGCGGGGGGAAGGCGTAATCCATAGTTGTCTATGAGAGCTATGGATTACCATAATTGCGGCGTGCATCTTGCCGCGTATTAAGCACAAATACGCGGTGAAATGCAAGCCGCAAATACGCCGTGTGAACATATCCTTGATGTTACAGGTATCTGTTGTAGTTATCATGAAACGCAGGTAGTCTGACAGATAGGCTTCGTTCACACGGCTTATTTGGGCGTTGATTTCAGCCGTACTGCGTGCCGTATTTGCGCTGCAATGCGGATGAAATCAGTCCCAGTCATTACGGTAATCCACAGTTCTTATAGAGGGCGAAATCCGTCCCCGCAATTACGTCGGCAATAAGCCGTGTGAACGAGGCCATAAGGCAATGTAGGTGCAGCTGGCCCATAGATATTACTAGAACAAAGGTAAGGCTGGGTTTACACTTTATTATTCGTTACTTTACAAGTATTTGTTGGGGTATTATGAAAAATAGGTACCCTGATGGATAACGCATTGTAGCGGTGGCTCACCCTTAGGCCTCGTTCACACAGCTTATTGCCGGTGTAATTGCAGGACGGATTTCGCCCCGCAATTACGCCGGCAGCCGTGCAGTGGGGCGGGGCGGGGGGCCTGCAGCTCGCCGGCCCCATAGACTTTCATCATCTACGGCGCGTACGTGGCGTAAGTAATTCACATGTCACTTATCTCCCCCCGCGTCGTATTGTCCGAGTGGGAAGGAGAGACGGAATCCATAGTTCTCTATGAGAACTGTAGATTACCGTAGTTACTGGGACGGATTGGAGCCGTACTGCAGCGCAAATACGGTGCGCAGTACGGCTCCAATCCGCGCCCAAATAAGCCGTGTGAACGAGGCCTTAGACATTAATAGACCAAACTTAGTCCTATTTGGACTATGTTTGCTCTATTTGCCTGCGGTACGCACTTTCTAAGATGGACACAAAAGCATGGGCTATGGGCCGCTGACACTATGTTTCGGTGTGCGTCGGTACTTTTTTCTTTTTTTTTTTTTAGCGATACCACCAACAGATACCTGCAATGTAACGAATAACAATGTGTGAACACAATCGTAGTCACAATTCTAGAAAAACACAATGTAACCTAATAACACACAGCCGCTAAACATCCAAGAAAATAAAGAATAGGAGACGAACACTGGTAAACATACCAAAATTGTAGAAAAAAAACGTATGGCCCAAATGCTGCACCTTGGTTTACGCTCATTTTGTTGTCTCACCTTGGTACCAGCACTCCTCCTCCTATTTGTCCGGGGTCTTGTGTTTATGATTGGGAGGAGACCCCATAAGGGAACTACCTGATTTTTCCCAGTCCTTTTGTGGAGGAACAGGGAAAGGTGAGCATTTGCAAGCCTTCCTTTTTGGTCTTGGTGCTGTATGGTGACGCATTAGCTGTGGGGTGGCCTAGGGCAGCTTTTGGACTGGAGTGCGTGGGTCTAACCAGTGGAGACGACTCTGGGGGCTGGGTTCACTTACTTTCACCTGAAACTGTAACTTAGACATTCACCTGCTCCAAAATATCTTTGTTTCGCACACTTTTGGGAACCAATCAGAGCTCAGAGTAACCAATCATTGCCCATAGCAACCAATCAGAGCTCATGGCAACCAATCAGAGCCCATAGCAACCAGAGCTCATTGCAACCAAACAGGGCCCACAGCAACCAGTCAGAGCTCAGCTTTCATTTCTTGTACTGCTCTGAAAACATGAAAGCTGAGCTCTGATTGGTTGCTATGGACAACAAAGTCCGTCTCACTGCTAGACAGTTTTTATACTTGAGTCGTAGAGTGCCATATTTATCACCCGTAAGATTGTCCTCGTTGCCCATAGCAACCAATCAGAGCTCCCTGTTCATTTCATATACTGCTCAGGGAAAATGAAAGCTGCACTCTGATTGGTTGCTATGGGCAACACAGACAGTCTTGCAATGCCGCAGCCATCTTGTAGTTTACCACATTAAAAAAAGGCTCTGTGGACCTCACTGTCTTTGGTTACCTTACTACGTGATAAGCTATAAGTGCACAAATTATATATATATATATATATATATATATATATATATATATTTTAAATATATATATATAAAATTATATATATTGTAATATTTTATATTATATATATATATATATATATATATACACACACAACACCCCAACAACATATATATATATATACACACATTTTTTAAAGGTTTTATGTTTCATTATTGTACCCCCTTAGTCAATTTTTATTCCTCTCCAGCATTTTGGACACGTTGGACTTTATTTATGAAAATTGTCTAGCAGTACAACTTTCTTAGTTACCCATAGCAACCAATCAGAGCTTAGCTTTCAATTCATATAGAGCTCTGGAAAAATAAAAGCTGAGCACTGATTGGTTGCTATAGGCAACTAAAACAGATGTACTGCTAGACAGTTATCATACATAAGGAACCTTTGGGTATGAATAGTAGGCGCCGCAGTACATTGTGTCTTTCGGGAGCTTACGCAAATGCATGTATACTCCCGCGGCGCGGGGGGTGAGGTGGGGGGCAGCCCCATTGACATTCATTACTCGCGGCGCATACTCGCCGTGAATAATTGACATGTTACTTATCTCCCTGTGCGTACAATATGATCGTATTGTATGAGCGGGGAGAGGAGGCGTAATCCATAGTTCTCTATGAGAACTATGGATTACCGTAATTCGGCGTGCATCTCACTTGTATTAGAGCGCAAATACGCGGTAAAATACGTGCCGAAATTAGCCATGTGAACATACCCTTATGGGCAGTTAGATACCCATTTAAAAGAGACAGTATCCTGTTATGAATGATATAACCTAGTCATATCCCTTAATTTTTGTAAAAAACGTGGCCCTCGGAGATGATAACGTGGCTCTGTTGCTGATAGGATCCAGAGTTTAGCTTTCATTTTGTAACCTAATTTGGAATAATAAAGATAAAGGCTGAGGGGTTGCTATGGGCAACAAGGCCAAGTGTCCTCTGAGGTCTAGTCATTGCAGTGAGCAGAGGCTGGCCCAACGTATTGTAATGAAAATAAACCATGGTGTGATATTTAGGAAAGGCCGCCATTAAGGACACCAACATCAAATGATAAAAACTGTTTGATTTTCGGTCCCCCTCGGGGCTGCCGCAATCTTTAGGCTATGTCCACATGGCTTAACTGCGGGTTGTAATTACGCCCCGCAATTACGCCGTGGGGG
Organism: Phyllomedusa bahiana; assembly: GCA_025379985.1. Lineage (NCBI taxonomy): Eukaryota > Metazoa > Chordata > Amphibia > Anura > Hylidae > Phyllomedusa > Phyllomedusa bahiana. The sequence continues at coordinate 56,713 of JAODAL010014752.1, read as the reverse complement.
CGGGGCGGGAGCGGGGGGTTTACGCCGCTGGTAATTCACATGTCACTTACCTCCCCGCCCGGCGGATTCGTCGAGCAGGGAGAGGAGACGTAATCCATAGTTCTCTATGAGAAATGTGGATTACCATAATGACTGGGTCGTTTTCAGCCCGTAATTTGCGCATTTCGGTACGTAATTACGAACCGAAATATGGCCCATTTTAAGCCGTGTGAACATGGCCTTACTAGCATTCTCCACCTTACCTTTTAGGGCAGGGGTGTCAAACTGCGGCCCTCCAGCTGTTGGGAAACTACAACTCCCATGATGCCCACGGTTATAGATTATACAAATGCATGATGGGAGTTGTAGTTTCCCAACAGCTGGAGGGCCGCAGTTTGACACCTGTGTTTTAGGGTATATAACGTGTTACGCTGAAAATTCTGCTGGTTCACATCTGAACGCCATTACTTAAAGCCGCAGTCCGCTGCAGGCTTCATTTCCTAAAAACAGAGGTGAATTACGGTGAACGTTATAATGTTCAGATACTGGGTCACGGGATGGTGCTGTTTTTATTTGTGATCTACTCTACAGATTATGCATACCCATCACACTCCATTTAACCAATGGAGACCAAACAGGTGTCCCTTTGGCCTCAGGGGAGTTAGTGCAAAACAGTGGGAGCCTATGGGTGAGGGATGTCAATATGGTCGAAGATGCTGCAACACCGGTATATACTTTGGGAAGATGACGTGAACAGGGCCCAATTGGTGTGTATGTATTTATTTCAAAGCGGCAGGTCTTGTTTGTGTGTCCCGTTTCAATAAAGCTCTATATTTTGCTAATATTGTGTAAGTCTCTTTTCTTGTAACATTTACAAATTGTATTTATTTTATATCTCGGGCCTGGTTCACATTTGCATCAGTCTCCATTCCCTCCACAATAACAGGAAATAAATAATGCAGCATGTCCTAATTTTTTTCCTTTAACAACCTCCCACTGCCTTGTGATGGGGGGACTGTGCGTGTGCTTGGTCACCAGCAATGCCGTTGCTGCCAACAAAGGGGGTTTGTGGCATCACAACAGCGCTAGAAGCATCTATATAAATGGCAGGGACTGCAGGAAACCTCTGAATACCGCCATTTAACCCTTTGAGTTGGAGGGAGATGGTTTTCCTTCTGGCTCCCAAGGCGACTTATGCATTTGACCTTCCCTACAGGAGTGCCCAAAGTGTAAATTGCAGAAAGCAGATCTTCTACATGGAATATGGCACTGCTCAAAACTAAAAGCGTATTGGGAGGACACTCTGCAATATATTAGAGAGATATGGGGGGTGAAGGTGTCAAGTATCCCAATTAGCACCATTTTCCATTATATTCCTGCTGAGGTTGTTGGAAGGGGAGAGGAGCAGGCGCTGGTGGGACACAAAGGAGGGCCACACAATAAATTTTAGTAGCCAAAAAAATTTACTTTACGGCATTGGAACAGGAGTGTGTTCCAGCAAAGGAGGAAATAGTTGCTAATTAAAACATCTGATGAAGTTTAAAGGATAGGGGCCCAGAACCAATAAAAAACCCCTGAAAAAAGAAATTTTTCCAGAAAGGGAAAGGGGAGCTTTATTGTCAAGCCCTTGGCAGATGGGGACATTAAAGAATTAAATGACCATTTCCGCAAGCCCCGGTACTATTTTTTCCGGGAAAAAGATGGCAAGGCCCATTGGGAAGATAAAAAATTTGGAGATGAATCTTAAAGTGGGGTTTGGGAAAGGTAGCTCTTCAGTGGGAGTGGGAATTTAAATTGAATGTTTTGGTTTTTTTGAACAGTTAAAAATTTTTGAAAATTTGGGAAGATGTACGTGCATAGATTGTTTTTACTATGTGTACGTAGTCTATTTGAAATCACTGATTTTTCCCTTTGATTTACTGTAATGGCAAGCTTTCTTTAAATTTAAAAATAATTTAAAAAAAAAAAAAAAAAAACCCCCTTTTGTTGCTGCAGTTGTGATAACACCCAAAAACAGGGGTTTTTCCCCCCTTTGCTCCATGGGGGTCATGAGATTCCCAAGTGCCCGAGGGGGGAAAATATTATAAAGCCCAGGAAAGGTGTCGGACTGGGTTTGCCCGGGGCCCCAAGGTGGAGTTGTTTTGGGGCCCCAGTTGAGTTGTGTTTTGGGTTCCCGGTGGGCTTTTTTTTGGGGGCCAAAACCCCGAGCTACTGTAAATGTTGTACTTTCCCTTTTCTGTACTCCCCCCTCCTTTTTTTTGCCTTTTCCTGTTTTTTGGGGCCCTTTTTTGAGGATGTATATGTAGTTAAAAAACGGGCTCCAGGTTTTACCTTTACTCCGGGCCCACCAGGGGTTTCCCCTAGGGGGCCAACCCAAGCCTGCAGTAGCCCTGGTGAAACCCCGGGGAATGTTTGGTAGTAAACCGGCTTTTGGGGTAACACTATGTGCTACCCTGACAACAGCCTGTGTCATACTGACGCATAAGGGGACATGTATGAAAACAGTCTAGGTGTAAACCTTTTTGTTGCCCACCCAAACCCAAATCAGAGCCCCCCTTTTCTTTTTTTATAGAGCTTAAAAAAATTTGAAAGGGGGGCTCTGATGGGTTGTTTTAAGGGCAAAAAAGAAATGTCTTACACCTAGACAGGTTTTCATAATGCCCCCCATAGTGTGATCTTTTTTGCAAACAGGAGTGTGTTGGGTTTTGGAAAAAATATTGACCCCTTAATGGGATTTATAAAAAAAATAAAAATGTAATTAAAAAAATTTGTGCATACATCACCCATACAAAACCCTTAAAATTTTAAGTATCCAATGCCCCTTTAAAAACCCTGCAAAATCAAAACCCTCACAGGTTATTTAGTGTGAAATATGAATTGTGTAAAAAATAAATTTAAAAAAAAACTTTTTATGTTTTTCCCTGAAAATTAAAAAAAAAAAATAATTACACCATTTGTTTTTATGAGCTCAATTTTACCCCTTTCCCAAAAAATAAAATGCTCCCGCAAAAAAGAAGCCCCCATCAACTGTGTCATGGGAAAAAAAATTTAAAAAAATTTATGACTTGAATAAAGGGAGGCAAAAAACTAAAAAAAAAAAAAATTTTTTTTAAAAGGGGGTTTTCCCCGATGTAATTTTTGAGGGGGGGATCCTCCAACTGGGTATTTAATCATTTTTTAAAATTTTATATGTGTTTAAACAAAAATTGCAGCCTGGGAAAAGCTACAGGCTCCCTTCCCTCCCCTTTAGCTGCTTAAAAGTTTCTATTAGATACGCCCTGAAAAAGAGCTGTGGCGGGCTTGGCAGATCACACTTCTTATCTGATGGAGGGAGATGAAGAAGCTTTCGAGGACCGGGTAGAAATATGTTGTTTTTTTTGTATTTCAGAAAACCACTTTGTTTGTGTAAAAATTTTCTGAGTAGATCCCTGCTTTTTTCTGGGACAGGGAAAAAATGAAGAAGCTTTCAAGCTGTGTGGAGAAAAAGGTTTTTGTCTTTAGTTACAGGAAAACCACTGTTATGTTTGATTATTTTTAGTGAAACCCTTTCTCTCGAAACCCTTATGAACCCCTGTGCTCTGGCTGGGTCTCTTTTCTTTAGCTCAGCGTGGTTTTTTTACATTTTATCCTTAGAGATAAGGGGGGGGGGGGACGTCCTGGCAAAAAAAACCCTTTTAAATCTTTTTAGGTCGGGGTTTGTCTACACCCACAGTTTTTTCAGAGGTTTTGATTTCAAAAAAAGAAGGGAAAATGGGAAAATTCTTTTGTTGGATTTCCAACGGAAAATGAACTTCTCGAGGTCAATGGGCCTGCCGAATCAAAAAACTGCCCAAAAAAATAAGTGACAAAATGAAAACAGATTGTAAAATACCATCGGATTCTGTTATAGACTCCAAAAAGGTAAAATTTCTTGCCCGAGTGGGTTTTTCCCCAAAAGACAAAAAGCTTGTCAAAAGGGTTAAAGAAAAAAAGGGTTTTGGGTTTCCCCAAAAACTGCGATCAAAGGGTCGTCCAGAATCTCCCAAAACAGATGAGGGCCAAAGGCTTAAAGGGGTTGTTTCCCTAAAAAAGGGTTGCTTTTTATGTTAATGATCTTGCAAAAAAAAAGTCACTTTGATTAAAGTGTCCTTTATCAGTTTTCCCCACCTAGTTTCCCTTAAAAAAAAAAAAAAAAAAAATTAAAAAAAAACCCAAACCCCTTTTTTTTTTTTTTGGGCGCATCAGCTCCCCCAAGGGCGCTATGCACAGGACCTGTTTACTCTCTTGATAGGCTGCCAGTAATGGTTGGGTATAGCTATAGAAAATGGCTTTTACCCGCGCCCCAGTGAAAGCCAGTTTAAAAATTCCCCCGAATTAAAGTGAAAACCCAAAAAAAAAGGGCTGAGGGGTAAAATTAATCTTGTGTGAGAAACCCCCTTTTTAAGGGGTTTTAGGGATTGTCTGAAAGTTTCCCCCAAAAGCGGTTTTGAGCCCCTAGCAACAAATCATGGAGGTCTCCCGTTCCAAGTTATAGCCAACACAACAAAAACCATGCATACCGTGAATTTATGAAACATTTCAAATTATATTAGTTATATCTTTTCAAAAATGTTTTTAGTACACATTTTGATCAAATTGTGTATGCCTATCACCTAAGAACAAACATTTCTGTAGGCCGTCTTAGGCTATATCTACACGGTAATAGTAAAATGCCGTCAGAAACCCGACTGTATTTTACCATCACTTGCAAAAGCAAATATTCCAAGAAAGAAAAAAAACTCACCTATATGGGCTGTATCCGAAAAGATTTTGTGGTCCACGCGGGTGTGTAACCGTTGTGGTACCCGCCCGGCTTGGCGGTCAAAAACCCAAAAGGTAAAAAAAGAAAAACCCCGGGGATGGTTTTACAAAAAATTGATACCACCGCAATATCAAAAAAGCCGGTAGCGGTAAAAGCAGCAAAATTTTTTTCCATCCAAAACAGTAAAAAGCACCCGTAGAAATGAGCAAAAGGGCCCCCGTGCCCCCAAACGGTCTTCCCCAGAACCCCATATGTGGGTGTATGTTGCTAGTGTGCCAAATTTTTCTGTTTTTTTGGTTTGGAAAAAAATTGTTTCTTTTTCCCCTACCGGGTTTTTTATATTGCGAGGTGGTATCACGTTTGTAACCTTTCCCCGGGATTCCGTTTTTTCGGTTTTTTACCCTCACTGTTTTCCCTGGTTTTTTCCACGGTTTCCAGCCCCGGGGGCCCCCCCGCCCCTTGAACTATTTAGCATTCAGTCTTTGACGGATTATAGGAAAGTGTTCAATAAGCCGGGGGTTTTTGAAATTTGGGCAACAGAAAAACCAAGCTGTGTAGAGTACCTTTTTTCTCGGTTTTTGTTGGGGGTCAAAGGGGGTTTATTTTCGTGCTGCGAAAATGAGGCCTTTGGGGATGTTTACTTGGCGTTTTAGCCCCCTATTGCGCGCACAATGGTTCCGGTAATTCATAGCTCTCAGAGGCTATGGAAAATTTTCATCATTCCTATGCATTTCAATTTCGGGGGCCCATTGTATGTGCGGGGGGAAGGGGAAAGGGCATGTCAATTGTTCGTCGGGTTACCCGCTATGACAATGCATGTTATGGTGGGCCGCCCCCCCAAATTTTTTGGTTTTCACGTGATCGGGCGTGGTTCCAAAAATATATGGTTGGGAGGGGGCTTTCATTTTATACGCGCCCCCAAAAAGCCATGGGGAAATTTTGCCCTTTGTGTTTTTTGTTATTAATTTTTTTTTTTTTTTGTAGTTCAATTTAAAATTATACATTTTTCGTTGGGGGGGTGGGAAGGAGGGTATGCAGTAGCCAAAATCAGGACTGGGTCAAACACAGCAGACATGCTTTCACGTTCTCTGCATAGGTTCTTCTCCTACTTTACAAATACCGGTGCAAAATACTGTCATATGAAGGTTTTTACACAATGTAACTGTTCTTTAGGGTTTGTATATTACTAACACAAACAGGGGACCCCCCCCCTGTTCTCTTAGTTTTTTTGGGGGTTTGAAAAATAAATCATGGTTTAAAGTGCACTGAATAGTAAAAAAATATTGGGAAAATAATTAATAGCAAAGCCAAGGATTTGCCCGAGTGGATTGTGTCGTGCAGTTGGTGAAGCAAGGAAGAAAATCCCTCACCGCCTTGTTGCACGTCTCTGACAGCTGAAGTTTTGTCGCTAGTAAGTTTTTATCTCCCAATTTATTGGGCAAAAATCCCATAAGAGGGTTTTAACCCTTTCTTTTTGCTTTGCAAAAGACCTTTTCCTAATTTCAAACATAAAACTGGACAAACCGTAGAGATTGTAAAATTTAAAAATTTGGCCCTTTTAAAAAGGGGAGAAAAGAAAAAAAAAAAAAACAAAAAAACCCCCCCTTTTTGGTAAAAAAGCACCACCCTCAGCGAATGGTTTTGTGAAAAACTGCCCGCACAGCATAAAAAAAATTTGGGGGGCTGCAATTCCAGGTTACACAAGGGGGTTCAGGGGGAGCGGCCATTTCTGGGGGAAAAAAGCCCCTGTTTTAATTAAAAGAGTTCAAAACCCCTTTTGAATGAATTGGGGCGGGAAATTAATTTTACATTTTGGCTTTTTCAAAGGATCTTGCTTGCTGTCGGGAAAAGATTCTGTACTCGCAAAAAAAAACGTTAAATCCCTACAGATCCAACACTTTCTGTAGCAGTAACGGAACAATTTTCTTCAATGTTATGGTCTGGGAATTTTTAACCCAAAAATTAATGGAATGGAATTTCCTGAAAAAAACCAAAAAAAGGAAAAATTATTTTTGGGGCCCCGCAAAATTTTTAAATTTCTTCCCCTTTTTTGGTTTTTAAATAATATGGGGGTTTTTTTTATCAAATGCCCAATTTTTTTGGTTTTGCCCCCTTTTTTTTAACATATTTGTTGAAATGTATATTGATGTTTATTTTACTTTACTCTTATATGCAAAGTCATGTCCATTTTGTTGCCTACAAACAAAGCTTTAAGTTTACAGACATTTCCTAATATTATTTAATTATATATATTTTTATTTATATTTATATTTATATATTTTTAAAATATAATATAATTTATATATAATATATATTTATAATTATATATTATATAAGTTTTCATTCTTCACAAATATCCCGAGTGCACTAGGAAAAACGGTCAAAAGTAGACTAATGAACTATTTTTTCCCCCTTTTAAATTTGCTATGGCCCCATTGGGGGTATATTTTGAATACCTTGTTAGGTTATCCAGGCGTATACACTTGGCGGAAAGGAAAACGTGATGTGAATGGGGTCCAAGCATAGAGTGGATGCTAGACTAGATACAACTAGAACAATCTCTGTGAGAAGTATTAGATCTGTAAAGATTTTCAGCCTCTTATAAACATAAGAGGCCACAGAGATATTGAAAATAGAAAGTGTTAACACTAAACCTAATTGGAGGTTGAAAATATATCAATATAAAAAATGCAGAAAAATCCTCTTCTCACAAAGTGATGGTATATCAATAGGATAGGGCATAGGTGTGTGTCCAAGAGAAGGGACCCACACCATCTCGGGAAAACCCCTGAAAATTTTTTGTTGGGAATGGGATTCCGTTGCCCTCTGCTCTCCATTTAGGGGTTCTAAGTATTGCTGAAAATTCATTCCCTTGCCCTGTACCGGGGGAACTCCCACAAACAAGGGGAAAAAAACACAGGCCCCCTGTACTGGGAACCCCCAACAGAACAGAACGGAAAACACAGCGCCCTCGTACTGGGAACTCCATAAACAGAATGAAGAACACAGCCCCCCTGTACGGGGAACTCCAACAAACAAACGGAGAACACGCGCCCCCGTTGGAATCCATAGAACAGAATAAGAACACAGCGCCCCCCTGTACTGGGAACCCCCCATGGGGGGGAACAAAAAGGGGAGGAGAACATAGCCTCCCCGCCCGGGGAAAACTCCCAAAAACAGAAGGAGAACACAGCGTCAGACGGGGACTCCCATAGAACAAATGGAGAACACAGCGCTCCCCTGTACTGGGAACTCCCATAGAGGAAAATGGAGAAAAAAGCGTCCCCTTTGTATGGGAACTTCATAAACAAAGGGAAGAACACAGCGCTCCCTTTGTACGGGGAAACTCCCAAAAACAGAATGGAGAGAACACAGCGCTCCCCTGTACGGGAACTCCCATAGGGGAGAATGGAGAACACAGCGCTCCCTTGAAACGGGAACCCCCATAGAACAGAATGGGAGAACACAGCGCTCCCCTTACGGGGAACCCCATAGAAAGAATGGAGAACACAGCGCTCCCCGTACTGGGAACTCCCATAGAACAGAAGGGAGAACACACACTCCCTTTTGGGGGAACTCCCATAAGGGAAAATGGAGCCAGCGCCCCCCTTACGGGGAACCCCCATGGAACAGAATGGAAAACACAGTTTTTCCCCTGTATGAAACCCCCATAGAGGAGAAGGGCACACCCCCCCTTTTACTGGGAACCCCCAGGGAAAACAAAAAACAAAAACTTCCCCCGAAACTTCCATAGAGCGAATGGAGAACACAGCGCTCCCTTGTTGGGAACTCTCATAGAACGGGAATGGGAGAACACAGCGTCCTTGTACTGGGAACTCTCATAGAACAGAATGGAGAACACAGTGTTCCCCTGTAACTTCCATAGAACAGAATGGAGAGAACACAGCGCTCCCTTGTACTGGGAACTGTCATAGAGCAGAATGGAGAACACAGTGCTCCTCTGTCGTGCGCATGTATTACCGGCTTTCCATTCCGAGCCGGCCGATACTTCCAGATGCCCGTTCCAGAGGTTGGACCCACACCCATCACACTTTGATGGCATCAATGTGTTAGATGGGAACACCCTTTTAAAAACAACAAAAAGCCCATCACTTCTCTCTCCCGAAACCCACAGATGGACACAACCCCATTTTGAAAAGATGTTTTTTGAAACCCATGCCTTTCGCGAAATGTCGAAAAACCAAACACAAACCCCATTCCAGTTAATGTAACCAGATTTCCACAAATCACCAGTCACCCTCCCAGGCTCTGAACAGCGAGCATCGTGGTTATTTCAATGCCACGCCCCCGGGCTTCCCAGGCGGGCCCCGTTTCCCGATGGGCTTTAAAGAGTCTGTGCGTAAGTTAAATTTAAAATAAAACCCTTTGGGGTTTTATTGTTAAAATAAAAACTAATAAAAATTAAAGACCCCCACATTGTTAGGGTTTTTGGGGGTTTAATTTTAAAATTATTTTCGGGGGGGAAAAAAAAAGGGGGGGGGTGGGGAAAGGGAGAAAAAACAAAAAAAAAAAAATAAAAAAAAAAATCCTAGGCGTTGGAGATTTCACAATATCCGCTGAGCAAAGTCATGTGTAGATTAGTGAGTTAAATAATTATGAGCAATCAGCTATGAGCAGGCTTTATGGGCGTCCTGTGTGAGCAGCTGCCATGAGGTCTAAGCAGTGCCGAAAAAGAGCTGAAAATAGGGAAAATTTACGGCTCACCCCCCACTGAGGGTAGGGGCGGTGAGGGAGATGAGACATGTACAGCACCACAGAGCGCCTCCCGTTGTCAGGAGACCCGGAACTGTCCAGTGTCAATAGCATGTAGGGTTCGGCCACTTCCCATGATGCTCGGCGGGCGGACAATATGGGGGCCCGGGGGTTTGTCAGGTTGCCCATCTCGTGGTTTCCCCCTTGGCAGAATGGGTGTTGTTTTTTAAGAGGGCTGTGAGCCCAACAGTCTTTCGATGGCCGCGTTGATGTCTCCACCCGTTGCTATGAGTGCTTGTAGGTTAGCTTCACGGTTGATGAAACCCATTGCGTTTAACTGGTCCAATTGGGACTGGAAGCGAACTTCTGGGGTCTGCCCCTGTAAAATGTTAGGCAGAAATGACAAGTCAGGTCGAGATGGAATTGGACAAAAAGAATTACTCTTAAAAACATGAAAAACAAGATATGTGTGATCTTTACTATAAGGGTATGTTCACATGGCTTATTGCAGCGCGTATAGTACGCGCCGCAAGACGCCGGGTGTTGTGGAACCACGAGCTGATCAGCACGTAATTCCAAAGCACGGGGGGGCCGGCCCCATAGACAATCGTTGTCAGTGGTGCGTATTCACCAGTAACAATTGACATGTCAATTCTCCCCCCACGTATACAATACAATCGTATTGTATGTGCAGGGGGACAACACATAATCCATACAGTAGCTCTCTATGGGAGCTATGAATTACTGTAAGTGCGGGGCGCATTTCGCCACGTATAAAGCACTATACACGTCGAAATATGCACGCAATTACGCGCCAAAATAAGCTGTGTGAACGTACCGTTAGAGGCCGACTGATCAGCTAAATAAGGTTCATTTTATATCCATCTAGAGGGGATAAAATGCTCACAACCCCTCTCCCTGTCATACCGGGGTACTTCCGCCTGCTAGAAGTTGGATCATCTGCTGCATCATTTGTTGCTGAGGGTTGCTGGTGCCCCCTGCTGGAGAGGCACTGCTCGGTGTGGAGGGATTGTCAGGGGCTGTGCTTCCACTAGATGCAGGGGGCATCCCGGGGATTCCAAGAGAACCAAGACTGGAAAAAGAAAAAAAGACAATGAATGATGCAGATAAGACAACTACATTCTGCGAATGACAGCTTCATAGGTCTCAAAATTTCCTGGGGGAAATAAGGGGGGACCAGTCCCGTTTTTTAAAGCATTCCTGGGGGGTAAATAGGTTTTTGGAAGATTTAGATTGGAGACAAGGGGGGTTGCACATGCAAAGCCCTGCTACATTTTTATAAAAAAGGAATCATAATTTTTATGACGTGAGAAGCTTGGCACCCCCATCACCTACACTTTCCGTGGGCGTACAAGCTCCCAAATCTTTGTTATAGATGGAACACCTCCTAAAGGGTTATGGTCACTTTTTTTTTTTTTTTTTTAAAAAATAAACTTTTTTGGTCAGATAAAAGTAGTACAAACAGAGTAAAGTATTTCTTGTAAGACCAAATTTCAATTTTTTATCCCCAAACACAACCAAGCCCACCTCCCAAATCCTGGCCCTTTAAAAAGTATCCCTTAAGGGGATGTCACAGTGTTTTGGACCCCAAAAATCAATGCAAAGTTTGGAAATTGACAAAAAACCCCACCCAAACATGCAGCTGCGTGTTTGGCTGCTTTTTGGTGCGTAAATCCCACCCTTATTTTTAAAATGGGCGTCTGTGGTCTTTCAGGTCAAGAATTGAAAATTCAATTTTTTGAGGGATCCGAAAATGCTTTGGGTGATTACTTATTCGAAACACCGTTGCGCGTTTCACATTTAAAGCAATGCCCAAAACACCTGCACATGGTTAATGTGGGTTTGGGTTCTTTAGGGGCTGAAAAGGGTCCAAAAACGCACTAAAACGGATCCCAAACGGGATGTGAACGAGTCAAAACGCTTGTAACCCCCCTAAGGGGAGAAAAAATGAAACGCTGGGGAAATTTATTTTGTTTGCAAACACTGGCAGAGCATAGCTAAAACTCAAGACAATGGGCCTTTTGTTGAAACCTGACTCAGTAAGACTGTCTTTTGGGTTTCCCCTGGCAACCCAAACCCGCCAGATTTCACCTCCTACAGTGCTCTGGGGGAAGAAAAAAAAAAAAAAAAGCCAAGTTCTGATTGGTTGCTATGTGAAACAAGGCCAGTCTTAGGGGATGTTCACACGGCACGTTGGATCCGTTTTTTGGGTCCAAAAAACGAATCCAAAAGCGCTGCGTAAATCGCATCCAACATGTGGGTGCGTTTTGGCTGCAGCAGAAACGCACCCTATAGTTTTAAACAGGTCGCCTGCTGCGTCTTTCAGATCAAGAATTGACATGACAATTCTTAGAACGGATCAGAAAGACGCAAGTAAACACATCGGTGATCACTCGTCTGGACACCAATGCGTGTTTTACATTGAAAGCAATGGAAATCACACTGCTCATTGTTAGATGTGCGTTTGGGTCCGTTTAGGGTCTGAAACAGGGATCCAAACACGCATCTAAAAACGGATCCAAACACTCAGTGTGAACATCCCCTTACTGCAAGACAGTTTTCATACACAAGACCCAATGTCTACAACCATCAGCAGAGTTCAAACCTGGAACAAAGAGCTCAATGGGGCATATTTACTATTACAATAGAAAGTCAGAATCCTGGCAGAATTCATGTCAAAATACTGGTGTACAAGCTTGATGCCACGTTTTAGAAACTTTGGGTTTGCATGAGACAAAGGGGTGTGGTTTCATGGGAAGGGCGTGATTGGTCATATGATACTATTTGTCAAAATGTTGGTGCACTTATTGGCATAATCTGACCGAAACGTGGTGTAAAGTGGAAATTCTGACATGTTTTTGGACTGTCTAGTCTAAGCTGCCCAAGTGTTAGACAGTATTCACATACGTGGTCCAATATGTTGTTTAAACCTATCGCTTCATTGTATAACTATTGGGTTATAGTCATTGGAAATCCTGCCTGTAATATTTAGCCCGAATGAGCACATCTGAAGGCTTGCGACTTACCCGGAGATCAGGCCTGGGGCCTCCGTCTGGAGAGTCTGAAGCCCCTGCTGAATCTGGAGGAGGGCTTGCATGGCTCGGGGATTGGTCATTATGGAAAGAGATTCAGGATTCTGCATCTGTGGGCGACAAGCAGGGTGTAAGTAATAGCAGTCAACACTACATAATCCTACACATGTCTATTGGGCGAGTCGACCTGCTTCGTAATTTGTGGTTGGTGAATGCAAAAATAAGCAAAATCAACCCTCCCATTATACATGGTGAATCAGTGATCACTACCTTTCTTTTGATCCAGGGGTGTTATATTTAGATTATTTTGCCCCTTCCCTGGTGGCTAGGGTCATGCTCACTGACAGATAATCTCAGACTGAAGCGGTCAAGTAGTAGTGCATTTATAGTAAGCAAAATGTGAGCCATGACTCAAAACTAGAATGACACTGTGCCAACATAGAACTTGGCATTGGTCACACCACATCATATATGGCTTTTTCATAGGATATGCCACCAATGTTTGATACATGCGGGTCCCACCTATATTGAGAACAGGCCATCAAACTAGGACAGCTGCCTTTTCCTGACACTTTCATTCATTTCTATGGGAGTTCCGAGCACAGCTGAATAAACTGAGATGAATGGAGAGTCACTGCGCAAGTGTGGTCACTTATCCATTTAAAATAGGGAGAGCCTTAGGAGCCCATTCTGGGACCTGTACCTGTCCGACAATGACGACATGTCCTATCAATATGTCATCTAGGTCTTCAGCGAGACTACCTTTTTAAAAGTGTTAAAGGGGTTGTCTCAGCATTTCATTAAAGGGGTAGTCCCACCATAGCAAGTGCTGCTGGAAAGGCTCAACTACTGCAAAGTAAGCAATTTTAAAAATGCAGGTTATTAACAAATATGTATGCTTTACCTAATACGGGCCTTTTTGAACCCTTAACTTGCTCTCTTGTCTTCATGGTTACAGACCACCACCATGTGCTTTCAGTTGTAGCCAGTAATGAAGCATTATCAAGACTGCCTGAGAAAAAAAAAAAACGTGGCAAGGCCAGGGAGAGGAAGAAGGAGTACACTTGAGCGACAATGTGCGTCTCTACTATCCCTGCCACAGGAACGTATTCTCAGACAGTCCTTGATAACGCTGCATTACTTGCCACAACTGAAAGAACACAGTGGTGGTCGGTAACAAAGGAGACAAAAGAGCAAGTTGAGGGTGCAAAAAAAAGCCTGTATTAGGTAAAGCATACATATTCTTATAATAACATGCATTTTGAAAATTGCTTATGTTACAGTAGTTGGCCCTTCCAACAGCACTTGCTGTGATGGGAATATCCCTTTCAATCGCATAATTATAGGATATGGCATCAATGTCAGGTCCGGCACACACGGCTGTAGTATAAACCCCCACTGACCATTTCGGGGCTCATTCTTTTTTTTTTTTATTCACAAATAAACTTTATTTGTAGGATCATAAGTAGGTACAAATATACAAAAGCCAGACAGCATAATTCTTCACAATATGTACATCTTCAAAGCTCATTCTTAAGATAGGTGCAGGCCCCACATCTGGCACTGACAGTACCACTGTGAGGTAGCAAATCGTACCTGCTGTAGGAAGACCGGAAGCTGGAGCCTGAGCTGTTCCTGTAGCTGAGGATTGCCAGCAAAAATTGGAATGTTTCCCATCATCTAGAGAGAAGACACATACGAGGGAGAATGTCACATCAATAAACCAACATGGGATAACCCTGTACAGAATGTAATAAAATGTACATTGATGGTACGAGAGAATGCACAAAGCAGAGACCAACCTGAGCGGCGAAGTCTGGATTCTGGGAGAGTGTCTGCATCATAGTGCGCATGTAGGGGGCAGATATCATGCTCTGTATTAGCTGGGGGTTGTCGGAAATCTGCTGCAACAGGCCCTGCATTTCTGGGCTGTTAAACATGCCTGCAACAAGAAAATAATGTAGTTTAACATCCTGGGTCACTTACTACTGAGGAATCTATGAGGTCGCACCGAACCATGTAAACCCTCCAACAAGAGACAGTCAATGTTGAACAATCAGTTTAGACGGTCAGTCTGTCACCTGGCAGACCCATTCCGGATCAACAGGACAATCCAACATATTCCCTCTTTAAGGATGGATGCAAAAAAAAAACCCCTCTGCATCCATGGATGATGGCTGCTCTGGTGAATGCTGATGCATAATGTGAACTATACTGTAATAATAGCTTCAAGCTTATGTGTCAGCACCACGGACATAAGCTTTTGTGCTATTTCTTGGATTGAGCTCACCACATTGATTTTACCCAAGATACAAAAGCCGGAACCCTCCTGCAGCTATGACCAATAACACTGAAATCGACTCATTTATTATTTCGGAGGAGGATATAATCTCCAGCAGGGTCTACTCAGAAATCTTCTTATCCAATCTAAATTTGAGTATCCTAGCCATTAGATAAGTTATCCTGCTGCCGGACCCTTAAAGGGGTATTCCCACCACAGACTTTTTTTTTTTTTTTTAACCATAAACTTTTTATTGGTCAGATATAAAGTAATACAAACAGAATGTCATTGTAAGACCAAATTTCAACTTTTATCCCTAAAACACAACCCAACCCACCTTCCAAATCCATCTCCATCCCACCACAGACCTTGATGGCATATCAATGGCATAGAAGTGGGTCCCGCATCTAACTTTGGAATAGGCCCCCGAAAGTTACAGAGCCGACCGGAGAGCTGGTCGCATTTGCACATGGTTCTCCATTCTGCTCCATGGGAGTTCCAAGTACAGCTGAGTGGTGTGTTCGGGTCTGCTCCGACAGAACAGAATGGAGAGCCATGCGCCAACATGAGCTCTCCGGTCTGCGCTCTAACTTTCGGGGGCCCATTTCCAAGATAGGCGCGGGTCCCAGAGGTGGGATCCGCACCCATCAGACTTTGATGGCATATGCCATCATAGTCTTTGGTACGGATACCCCTTAAAGTGGCAGGATCAGGTTGGGTATGCTTCAAGGGAACCTGTCACATAGATTATGCCCCCCTTTCCGAGGACAGCACAAGCTAATGACAAACTTACTGTTTCCAGAGCCGTGTCCCTTATTCTGTAAGATACAACAGTTGCAGAGCATTTACTACTCAAATCTGGCACTTTTCAGCCTGTTCTGCCAGAGTGCAGGGTATTGATAAACAGGGATTAGCCCCGCCCACCAGATAGTTCCACCCATTCATTCAAAGGATTCTACCTATTCAAATAGGTTTAATCACCGGTCAGTGGGCGGGCTAACACCTACTCATGAATAAGCTGGACGACTCTCTGGCAGAACAGGCTGCAAACTGAAAGACCCGAGTATTAAATGCTCTGAAACTGCTGCATCTTACAGAATAAGGGTATGTTCACACCGTGTTGAGTCTATGTGAACATACGTTATTTAGATACGCGTTTGGCTCCGTCTGTCGGACCCCAAATGGACCCAAATACCTATCTACTAATGAGCAATGTGATTTTACATGGCTTTTAACTTGAAACACGCATTGGCGTTCACATGCGCGTCGCATTGCGTCTTTCAGATCCGTTCCAAAAATTGACATGTCAATTCTTGGTCCGAAAACCACAGCAGGAGTCCTATTTTAAACTCATGGGTGCGATCCTGCTGCATCCAACACGCAGCCGTGTTGGATCCGATTGACGCTGCGTTTTTGGATGCGATTTTCAGATTCAACACGGATCCAAAAATACTGTGTGAACGGCCCCTAAGGGACACCGCACTAAAAACAGCATGTCTGACACTAGCTTGTGCAGAATAACCTATGTGACAGGTTCTCTTTAAGGCCAGACTCACATCTGCATCAGAGGTTCTGTTTGGAGCCTCCGTCACAGAGCTGGCACCAAATCCATTTCATGACAGACACTGATGGACCTCCTTGGCTACAATGAGGTCATTTGGGCTATTGTCAAGGACTCTGTTCTTTTAATGGAAATAAAATCCTATAATTTCCATGAACAGAACCTCAGATGTACATGTGAACCAGGTCTTACACTCTAAAGATAGGTGTGAAATATATAGGTTGATTGGCCAAATGAATGCTTAGGAGAAGACAACAGAATTGATGTCCACCTCCTACAGGCAAAGTCTATACCAGGCCAGTACAATATGCAGCTCGACAGAAGATTTCTGGGGGAACCCAAACTGGACCACCCAAAGGTGTGGGTCTTGCATAACCCCCACCCCTCCCGGACAGTCCAGGCTCCCACCTCCTGACAAGCTATGCAGGTAGGGCCTATACTCAAGATCGCAGTAAGAGGCCCAATGAACATCTGTAATGATCTCATACCTGTCCCCAGACTTGCAGCATTGATGCCAAATGGGTTGGATACAGTAGGGGCACTCTGGCTGGTAGTGGAGCTGCTGTCGCTGGTAGGGGGCTGACTCTGAGGGGAAGAAGGATTCCAGGGGTTTGGAAGAGGCTCGCGGTTCTCTGTGCGTAATGGCTGAGACGCCGATCCCTCTGAGCCTCCAGTCGACGAGAAAGGGTTGTTACCAAACTATGGAGGGGGAAAAAAAATAAGAAGGAAGTGTCATAAGAGTATACTGGAAGTAAATATATGTACTCCTAATATAGTAGCTAAATCCCCTGACCAGAAGAACCACCTCTCTCCAAAGAGGGCAAAGGTTCACAAGAAACGATGATGCCCATTGTTTGGCGACAATCTCGATTAGATCGCTTAAAGGGAACCCGTCACATAGATTATGCCCCTCTTGCTGAGGGCAGCACAAGCCAGTGTCAGACCTGCTGTTTCCAGCGCTGTGTCCCTTATTCTGTAAGATGCAGCAGTTTTAGAGCATTTAATGCTCAAATCTTATTTATGAGCAGGTGTTAGCTCCGCCCACCAAAGGCTAGCTCCGCCCTCTGACATGTGAATAACTGTTTCGACCTATTCAAAGTAATAGGTTTGTCAGTGGAGGTGGGCGGGGCTAGCCTCCGATTGGCCGGGTTTGAAAAGAAACCTGACTCTCTGAAGGACTCTTCTGGCTGAAAACTGCAGATTTGAGCATTAAATACACGAAAACTGCAGCATCTTACAGAATAAGGGACACAGCGCTGGAAACAGCAGGTCTGACACTACCTTGTTCTGTCCTCAGCAAGGGGGGCATAATCTATGTGACAGGTTCTCTTTATGGCATGACCACTCATCTGCTTCCTGCATAATCACTAAAACACCAATCAGATTTCTTATCCCATTAGTGGTTGCTTCAATTAAACCCAAGTACCTGCTGGTCTATAATTAACAGATTCGTTTTCGACATGTAGGGAACATTAAATGAAGACTTAATTATATTATATATAGTATATTGCTTTGTTGAGATTAGAGAGATTTTATCTACTCTGAGTGCATACAGGTTTCTCTGGTTACCATCCTGTTCTCTCCTCCTCTCTCTGCTCTTTGTCTTATCTGCTGGCAGCTTGGGAGCAGAGTGAGTCATCTCTAACAAACAAAGGAGACTAATTACTTTTGTTTACTTTGACTTCTGAATCGCTCTGCTTTTTAGGTAAGATTTCCTGATCTCATGTCAGTTCAATTAGAAGAGCTGGGTATACAGAGCTGAAATGCTAATCACTGCCATAGAACCACCCACAGCCTGACCAGGAAGAGACAGGAAGCATGACTATTCTAAGTGTGGCTTAGTGAAATAGAGAGGTGAGAGAACCCCTTTAAGTGCATACTCCCGCTAGAGATGGAATTTATTCTGCTAGGCTGCTGAAGTACAGGCCATCTTACCTGCTCCCTGGCTGCACTGAACATCGGCTCTTGGATATCGGTGTACATGCGCCGTAAAGCGTTATATCCTCCGGGGATGCTTTCCAGATTACTCAGAGCCCGGTCCTGGTTCCTCATCATTTCCTGCATCATGGCTGGATTGCGGGCCAACTCCATGGTCTGAAATATCAGTGAACAGACTAAGGCTATGTTCACACGGCTTATTGAGACACCTATAGTACGTGCCGCAATACGCAGGGTGTTTTGGAACCACGCATTGGTCCCAAAGCACGGGGTGGACCGGCGCCATAGACATGCATTGTCAGAGGCACGTATTCGCCGCTAACAACTGACATGTCCATTCTCCCCCCGCACGTACAATACGAACGTATTGTACGCACGGGGGGGGGGATGACGCGTAATCCACAGCTCTTTATGAGAGCTATGAATTACCGTAATTGCGGCGTGCATTTACGTGAGAAAATAATCCGTGTGAACGTAGCCTAAGCGACATGCTCATAAGCCAAAAAGCTGATCATCACCACCTACCTGTCTCATGAGCTCTGGATTGTTCAGCATGTGACTGATTTCCGGGTTCCGCTCCATCAGCTGCTGCATCTGTGGATTAGCCATGATCATCTGCCTCATGAGGTCCGGGTTAGACATCATGTTCTGCACTAGTGGGTTCTCCATGATCTGAGACAACATCTCCGGGTTAGACATGAGCTGGCGCTGCATTTGTTGCTGAAGCTCCATGAAGTTGGCAGAGCCCATGCCCAGGTTACCCAAACCGGACAGGCCTCCGAAGCCAGCTGCAAGACAAAACATACAATGGGACATGGCGGAAACAGGAAGGCACCGCTCAGTCATTTAGGAGGGGGCCATACTTACAGAGGATGCTGGGAGAAGGAGCCCTATCAGGGGGGCTTGTGCCGCTTCCTCTGGTGGTACTACCAGAGCTGTCAGGGGCAGTGGGGGCTGAGGAGTTAGACTGTGACGGGGTGGTGGCATCTCCTGAGGGTGAAGGGGATGCAGTAGAGGCAGCAACGGCAGCAGCGGTGGCAGCAGCGGAAGGGGACAACGCCGATGGATCCTGTGACCTAGACACAAACAAGTCCATCAGTATCTCAGGTTCTTCTCCCTTTTCTTCCCTTTCTGTCTAAAAACTCCCCCACTCCTTTTGTAACTGGTTGCATTTAAAAAAATGTAATAAATTGTCATATATAAAAAATAAAAAAAAACAAAAAAAACAACTCCCCCACTCACTTCTGTGCTGTCTTGATAACGAGATGTACGGTGAGGCCGTCTTTGATGCCATGTTGGTTCAGCGTGTCGCCGTCTTTCAAGATCTTCCCAGCGAAGATCAGTACCAGCTGATCCTTCTTGGCTTTAAACCGCCTGGAGATCTCCTCCTTAAACTGCAGAGGGGTAAAAAAAAAAAAAAAAAAGAAGACAGTCAAATGGGGCGAGGGTCACAGCCAAAAACATTGGGCCCCAACCTCTGACAGGAAGGGTCCCCTATAGAATGACTCCCAATAGGTAATTGTGTGTTGTAAGGGCGATTAGGACTCTCTAATTTCTTTTCTTTAAGGAATTGTGCAAGGAAACAGGAGACACCCTCACCGACACCCTCACCGACACCCTCACCCAGAGCTGCATCCAGAATGGTGTTCTGAGCATGATCCGTTGTGGTCCAGTACTGGTACTTAAAGGGGTTTTGCCAAGAAGCGAGTTCCTTACCTAACAGGCTGATACTCCCCTCTTGAGGCTTGAAAAAAAGGGGCGTTGTGTTTCTGGGTTTAAAAAAAACCAAGTACCTCCTCTGTGATGTCATCGCTCCACCTCCCATGCACTCTCCTGACACTCAGTCTCTGTAGTTGAGCAAACATTGTTTTCCTAACCCACAGAGGAGAACTGTATTGTGCACAAGCTATATAGGTTTTATTTCTCCCTCTTATTTGCTCAGGAGAGAAGATAAGCTCAGCAGGCAGCCTTCTTTCATTCATTCCTTCAGGAATGGCTGCAGAGGGAGTGGGGCTGAGTAGGGAGCGTCTGCATGTTTACTCAGATAATTACATTACAACCAGTGGGTTCTCTATACAAAAGACACAGGATCTTTCTCCCCAGTCCATGTTCCCTGCCATCAGATAAGAAGTGCAAATAAGAAGGACAGATCAACTCCTAGTCCTGTCTAAAGTAAACTGTCAGGAAACTAAGGGCATCTTTGTCAGGAGGGCATCTTTGTCAGGCTGTAGCTCTCACAGGCTTCACTTTTTTTAATGACATTTAGAAAAGTGATTTTGGAGGATCCCACATCAACATTAGATTGTGGCAAAACCCCTTTAACACTTTCCCTGCCACGCTATGTTAGAGTGCAGTGCATCATGGGAGTGAAGCCCCACTGTTTCAGCACACTGCTGTTCTATTCCAAGCTGCTGCTTTGGATGCGACTAGAGCAATCAGCAATGCATAACCCTAAATTGGCACAGCACAGCATCAGTGAGGCATTATCTTAGGACTAAGCCTAACTGATGACCTGTAACCTAGGTCAAGGTGACCCGATCTGAAAAATAAGACCTCCGTCACCATTTAGGGGTTAAATCTCCGTTGCGATATGGTTAACGGCCAAAAAAGCAAACAAGATGTCAGCTGCTCGTACTGGAGGGAGGCGATTACAACACAGCCGCAGCTGTGTCACAGGACGACTGGCAAACTCCACAGAGACTGGCGCTGACACACTGGCACAAAGGCAACGGTGACTACACAGATAGGGCATTATCCTGCTCCAGAGGCATCAACATTGCCATTAGGAGCCTGGGAAAGCTGGGTATTTAATAAAGGAGTGCTTCCTCTCAAAATCACTTTCCACTGTAATAATGAACGTATCCAGATCTCATTACAGGCAAAGGAGATCGATGAGGCCTCCAGGAAATGGAGGAAGCCGACGGCTGAGGAAATGTAATATGGAACGCAATATTTACATCATCCCTCGACTCTGGTGCCAAATGTCCCCTGGGAGAGGCGCGCAGGCAGGAAGCTGCTCCGAGGGCACAAGGTGTATATACAGATGACAGGACACAAAACCATCACCGCCGCCGCTTAAAGGGGCACTCCAGAGAACCAACGCAGGGAAGAAGGGGCGGAGCATGACAGACTAGATTCAGCGTTTAGATAACTGCCGCCCCCAGTGGTCAGAAACGTTCCTTTAAAGCGGGGGTCTGCAACATCGGCTCTCCAGCTGTTGGGAAACTACATTTCCCATCATGCCCACTGATATAGATTATATAAATGCATGGTGGGAGTTGTAGTTTCGCAACAGCTGGAGCAGCTGGAGTTGCAGACCACTGCTTTAAAGGTCCCTTGAAGCAGCTCTGCCGAAAAAAAGCTGTATCCGAGCCATTACACTAATAAAACTAAACCAACGCGCCCATCACATTTGTATTCTGTGTTGATTTCTTTCGCCCCCCCCCACCCATATTCTCCACACTCCACTTCACAATATATATATATATATATCATATATTATAGTATAGAATATATATATACTATATATATATATAATTACCTTACTATTTTTATTATTTTTTTTATCTTTTTTTATTTTTTTTTTAAATATATAGATTTTTTTGTTACTTGTGGACATCTTATGCAAACAGTCGCAGAACATCCAATATGGGAGCAACTAGATCTCTTGCAATACAACGGTGACTGTCTTACTACACTCTAAAAAGCACTTTATGATGTGTTTTCTCCTCCAGTTTCATTTGGTTGTGGCATTCATCTATACACAGTACTGACTGTTCCTTTAAATATGTATCAAGTACCTGATTCTTACATGCCTTATACGTATACTATAGCTTTCAGGTTTCAATTTGCTATTTTGTTGTATTTGTTTTCTTATTCATAATACTTGAAAAATCAATAAAAATTCTCAATTTAAAAAATATGTATCAAGTAAAAGGGGTTGTCTCACTATATTGATTCGTCCTGTTTTCTTGGTTTCATTTTGAATTCAAAGGCATGTTTACTGGCTTCCACTAGGCTGCAGAAGAAGCCAAGTCTGTAGCTATAGCAACCAGCGCTGGCAGCCTATCCGGTCTGACGTAAGAGGTCTGTAGCTATAGCAACCAGCTCTGGCAGCCTATCTGGAGAGATTGAACAGGTTTGTATCTATAGCAAACAGTGCTGGCATTCTATCAGGAGAGATGGAACAGGTCAGTAGCTATAGCAACCAGTGCTGGCAGTCTATCAGGAGAGACTGTACAGGTCTGTAGCTATAGCGACCCGAGGAGCTGATGCAGCTCATACAAGAGGGGATATCTAGGAATAGGTAGGACACTGTTAATTTTTGCAAGATCTTAAACATAAAAAGCAGCAATCCCTGTAGTGAGACAACCCCTTTAAGTTTTAGTCTCTTCTTTCCAATGAATGTTTTCAGAGGAAGAGCCCTACTTGTCTAACAGTGGGGTGGGCCCTCTTCCTAAAAACTTATGGCGTCATTCTGACAACAGTGGACATCAGCACCCGTCTTGAGTGTTGGTGCCCCCCATGGACGGTGAAAGCAGAGGTTTCTTGTGGGCCCGCTTCTATAGGAAGTTTGGTAAAGTTGGCCATGGAGAAGGTATCTAGTTACAATATCTATGTGGTCAGCAGCTGTCCCCCCCCCCCCAAGATGTTTACTTTTCAAAAAGGAATCAGCGTCCTTTCCTCTCTGGCACCGATGATTTCCCAGGGAATAATAATGTTCTACACTCTTCTGCTTGCTTTCAGTGAATGGGAACCTATACAGAGATAAAACGTCCCAGAGCTGAGGGTTTGTTACAATCGTATTCCAGTCTTTCAATTTCCTGCCCCCTTGAAGGGGTTGCTCACAAAGGGGTTAAAAGCTTTTTATTTAAAGATCTTGCGAAAACAAGTCATTTAAAGCAATATATGTCCAAAATTTCCCAAAGTGCCCTCCCTTTTCCCTAGATACCCCCTTTTGGGTTGGGCTGCACGTTTCCTCAGGTCACTATAGTTTAAAAGACCTTTTTCAATCTCACCCTTGGATCCCAGCCCCTGGTTGCAAATAGCTACGGGACCTTTTTAAACCCTTTCCTGATAGGCTGCCAGGGCGGGTTTGTATAACTACGGGAACCTTTCAAAATCTTCCCGAAGGCTGCCAGACTGGTTTGCTATAACAAAAACCCCTGTTTGATTTTCTCCTGATGGGTGCCGGGCACTGGTCACTTAGTTTACAGACCAGCTTCTACGCAGCCCTAGTAAAAGCCGGGGTAAACACCCCCCTAAATTCAAAATGAAACCAAGAAGATAAAATAAGGGTAGGGGAAAAAAACCCCTATAAAGGTTTTGGACCCAGGATTATCCGCCTCGATCACACAGCGCAAAATCGGGTCGGGAATTTTGCCCCCAAAAATTTTAAACCAAAAAAGGAAAAGGGGAGGAAAAAGAAAAAACCTGGATTCTCCATATTATCCCACCCCGTTTAGGATCCCCAATCCGGGGAAAAGATATTGGGTCAAAAAACTGGATACAATTTCAAAAACCCCTCAGCTTTTTTGAATTTTAGGTTTTAAAGGGAAAATTTTAGCCTTATTTTGAAAAACCCAAAATTTTTCCCCTTTCCTAAAAGGGACAGAAAAACCCTGAAAATGGTGCAGATTTTAAAAAATAAAGTAAAATTAAGAGTTGCAGAAACCGGTTATTAAAAGGATGAAGCCCAAGACAGGGGGGCCCTGGACGCCCCCTTTGAAACCCGGGGACGGAAGAGGATTTTAAATTCGAAACCAAAATTGCACAGTTTGGACAACCGGATCAGGGGGTTACGGGGAGCTGGCAGAGGGGGGGCCCGGGCAGCCGAGCCCCAAAACATTGTCAACTTTCCCCTTTTTCCCAGCAGGAATAAAAGCAACCCCCCCCATCAAAAACCCCCCCAAACCAAATTAGGGAGATTTAAATGCCCTATTTAGGAGTCCCGGGGACACAAAGATCAAAACCACCCGCCCAAAACACCCCCCCAAACCAGTAAATTTACTCCCAAATCCCTATACTAAAAACCCTGATTTTCCAAACCTGATTTTCCCCGGGAAGCTCCCACTAAATATTCGGGCGGGTTTGCGCCCACTGTACAAAAACATTACTTTTTCCTTTGTAATGATCCGGTTTTACATCCTGTTTTAAATTTTCCAGAGCTGCCCCTCACTTTTTCGGGCGGGTCACACGTACTTTCCTTACTTATCCTGTACGGGACCCCCGAGTTAAATCCTGTTTAAATCCTCTAAGCTGCACTAAATATTCGGCTGGTGCAGTCACGTGTACATACATTACATTATCCTGTACTGATTCCCGATTTAAACATCCTTTTTTTTCATCCTCCAAGCTCCCGCTCAAAAATTTGCTGGTCCAGTCAAATGAACAAAAATTTAACTTATCCTTACGGGACCCCCGATTTTCATCCTTTTATTATCCCCCCCAGAGCTGAAATCACTATTTCCCCGGGGTTGCAGTCAATGTACATACATTACTTATCCTTTTTAACGGGATCCGGGAATTTAAACACCTGTAAAACCCCCTCCTGACTAAAATAAACTTTTTCTGCTGGTGCAGTCATTTTGTCCCAAAAATTACTTTTCCTGAACTGTTCCTGAGTTACATCCTGTTTTAAAACCCCAACTGCCTTCACTTTTCGGTGCAGTCCTGTGTCATACAATTATCCTTACTGATCCTATTTACTCCTGTATTAACCTCCGAGCTCATCATTTCGCTGGTGCAGTAAATGTACATACTTTTTACTTTCCTGTACTGCCCGAGTTACACCCTGTATTATCTCCGAGTCCCATTTTCCTGGTGCAGCACGTACATCATTAAACCTTATGACCTGATTTACATCCTGTTTTTAAACCAGGGGTACTCACTATTCTGCTGGTGAGTCACTGTACATACTTTATTTATCCTGTACTGACCGAGTTCTCCTGTTTAACTCCAGAGCTGCATCACTATTCGCTGGGGAGTCACTGTGTACATACTTACTCCTTACACCGAGTTACATCCTGTATTATCCCCAGACTGCCTCACTTTTCTGCGGTGCAGTCATTTTAAACTTATTTCCCCCGTACTATCCGGGTTACATCCTGTATTACACGGAGTGCAGCTCTGAGGTATAGTATGGGGCTCCCCGGTTTGCAGGGTGATACAGGGAGACCCTGAGAAGGCAGCAGCCTCCATACAACCCGATGGTGAGAAAGTCCCGCACATGTGACCGTCCAGTGTGAGGCGCCAGTTCCTGTCCCACCAGCCACAATCCAGCCCCGGCCTCACCTCCCGCACACACGCTGTCTCTCCGATCACGATCTCCTCCTTGTCCTTCGGTGTCTTGACAGTGACCCGGATAAGGCCTTTTCCCGGCGCCTGCCCGGGGTTCCCGGAGGCCGCACCGTCAGCGCCGCTCTCCGCCATCTTGTTTGCACCCGCCCACCCCGAGGAGGAGCAGAAAAGGGGGAAGTGTAGCCGGCTGAGGCGACACAGAGACCTCCGTGCTTTGTTTTCAGTAGCCACACGCTTCAGCGACCTCCAGCGGCAGGGAATACCCAGCGCAGTTGATGGTGCTGCGTCATTCCACACGACCAGCTGACTCTATTCCACCAATCACTGCGCAGCTCTTTGGAACGCAACCCCTACAGGAGCCAATCACAAGCGTCTACGCAGTATGCGTTCCAGGGCCTACGCCGTTACCATGGCAACGCGAGCCTCTGTCAGTGTATTATATCGATGTTGTCCAGTATCCATACTCTTTCGATATCATTATCGGTTTTCTAACATTCACAGCCTTCTGCCGGGGTAAACAGAAAATTTTTGGGGCAGCAGAATTTTCCGGGCTTTGCCACGGTTTTTTTTTTTTTTTTTTGGACTGCGTTTCCCGTCATGCACTGCGCGGCTGGGTTTTTCTGGTCACATGACCGGTTCCTTGTGACTGCAGGAGAGAGGCTGATCATCTGGATCTGCAGGAGGAGGATTATTATGTTGCGGCCCAAGGCTCTGACCCAGGTGCTGAGCCAGGCCAACACTGGGGGCGTGCAGAGCACTCTGTGAGTATGCAGCTCCTCTCCATAGACACCTTAGTATTTGCTGCTTTGCTCGGCCCAGCCCTCCTTATCTGCATTCTCTCTTTTTTAAACCCATTAAAGGGAAAAAGGGGTTATTTTGGCAACATGAGCCCCCAACAGAAGTGTGTTGTGTGCTGCAGAATGTCTTCCCCCTCCTGGCCTGTTACTCTGGTCTTCCGTCTTGATTTAAGTAGATGCTAATTTTCTGTCAGTATCACTCTATATCCTTTCACGCAATTCACTCTTGTCAGGTTTTATGTTGGGTTTGTATATTACTTTAAGGGGTTGTCTCACTACAAGGATTGCTGCTTTTTTTTTGTATGGGCTGCATCACCCTCAAGTCATATACTACAGACCTGTTTTTATCTCCCGAAAGCTGCCAGCACTGGTTCTATAGCTACAGACCTGTTTTTATCTCTCCTTAGGCTGCCCCACTGGGCACTATAGCTAGGACCTGTTTATCTCTCCTGATAGGCTGCCAGCACTGGTCATATAGCAGGGCCTGTTTGATCTCCCTGAAAGGCCCGCCCGCACTTCACAATTACGGGGCCTTTTTGTCTCTCCGATAGGCCCCGCACTGGGCCAAGTTCGACCTGTTTTGATCTCTCTTGATAGGCTGCCAGACTGGTCACAATAGCTCCGACCTTTTTGATCTCTCCTGAAAGGCTGCCAGCACTGGCACTATAGCAAAAAGACCCTTTAAACCGTTTGATCTCTCCTGATAGGCGCCAGAAATGGTCACTATAGCTACAGACCTTTTTTTGACCCTCCTGATGGGCCCTCCCAAAGCCCCCGGTCATTATACTACAGACCTTTTGACCTCTCCTATAGCTCCACACTGGTCACTAAAGCTACAGACCTTTTTGACCCTCCCCGTACGCCAGCACGGGCACTAAGTAAAAGCCTGTTTGATCCTCCTGATAGGCGGGCCAGCACGGGTCACAATAGCTACAGACCTGTTTGATCCTCCCGATAGGCCTCCGGGCCTGGTCACTATAGCTACCAACCTTTTTTACCCTCTCCTGATGGGCCCTCCCCAGAAACTGGTCACAAAAAAGCACAGACCTTTTGATCTCCCCCTGATGGGCTGCCGCACGGCACTATAGCCCCAGCCTTTTTTGGATCTCTCCGAAAGGCTGCCAGCACTGGCACTAGTTTCAGACCTTTTCGACCATCCTATGGGCTGCCACCACTGGTTGCTATAGCTACAGACCGGGTTCGATCCCTCCTAAATGGGCTGTCAGCGCGGGTCGCTATAGCAAACAGACCGGGTGTCCTAAAGAAAGTTTTTTTTCACTGCGGGCCAGTAAAAGCCAAAAAATTTTCAAAAACTAAATTTCCCCAAAAACAAAAACTAAAAACAGAACTGAGAAAATTTGGAACCCATGTGTGAAAAAACCCCCTTTAAAAGCGCGGCCGGGAAAGGTTTTAAATTTTTCTTTGATACCTTTGTTTTGGGGACGGGTTTTTTATAAAAAAAAAGGTTGTATTTTTTGGGGGGGGGGAGGTTTTTTGGGATTTTCCCCATTTTAAAACCCTGCATCATTTTTTTTGTGCAGCATGAAGACAATGCATTTTTTTTTTTTTTATTATTTTGACTCCTTCACATTTCACTGTGTCAGATGTATTCTGCAGGTTAAGTCGGTTGTGTCGATACGTTATATGTGTAAGGTTTTTTTCTTTTGTCTGTTGTGTAATGTAGGTGCAGTAATGTTTTAAATTAAAAATTTTTATTTTTTTTTTCTTTTTTTCAAAAAGTTTTTTCCTTTTTAATCCCATACGGGCTATAGTTACACAGCTTATGTTAAAATTCCATCCAAGATCCGATGACACTTTAACATCGCTGTACCGCGGGTTTGCAAAAAAAAAAAAACAAACATGGTCAGCTTTCGGATTTCCCGCCGGCCCAGTATATTGACAGTATGGGATCCGGTAGAAGATACAGCATGTTTTAACCGATCAGAAAAATTAGTTCTGTGTAGGCTGCAGCACGGATTTTCTATTGTGGTCTATGGGGCACTGATTACAGTCGGATTTTCAGAGGAGTCTAAGTACTGAATCTGCCGAAAATCCAACCCAAAACCAGCGCTGTGTAGACATAGCCTAAGGGGTAAATATTTTAGTTTTTTTTTTAACTTCAAAAGTATTAGCGACCCCCTGTGTCTCCTCTATGTTAGTGTATTACTATGCATCAGTATGACACAGGCTGGTGTTGGGTAACTTACAGGATCCCGAAGCAGGCTTGCATAAGCAGCCCTGGGGGTTCTTTGTCCCCAGGGGTGACGTATTATAGATATTCCCCACTCTCCATCGGGCACTGGGAATCCCGGTGACCCAATAGAGCAGGAGGATCCCCTTTGATTATGCCGCATTCATGGATCACGGCAATCACAGGGGTTTAAAAGGGGGGATTGAAGGCTTCCCCTTTTCCTTTCGAACAGAGACTCCTAGGGAAGTTCCCAGTCAGTTGTTTGGGGCCGGGAGCAGCAAAAACCCCCCCCCCTCGTCGCGTGACGTTTTTGGTCATGCAGAAGGGAAAAGTCTAAATTCGTGACCGGGTTTAAGGGGTTAAACATTTATCCCCCTCATGGGGTACCAGGGTGCTGACTGATCTTTGTGTTCTCCGCAGGCTCCTGAACAATGAAGGCTCTTTACTTGCATATTCTGGCTATGGTGCAAGACCCGGTTACAGCTGCATTGTAGCAACATTTGGGGGCCATGATTAAAAAAAGACATCAGGCATTCAACGAGGACAATCTTAAATTCATCCTTATGGACTGTATGGTAAGTATCGTTAAAGGGCTGCTCTATTAATCGACACTTATCGCCTACCTACAAGATGTGAGAAGGTCTGTTCATGATAACTCCCAAAGATTAGAGAATGGGTTTTTGCCTCACAATTTCAGTGGTTGACTCAGTTATGGGGTTGTCTCACTACATTGACTTGTCCTGTTTTCTTGGTTTCATTTTGAAAAAGGGGGGTGTTTACGGTTTAACTAGGTCAGTAAAAACCCGGGCTTTTATAGCAACAGTGCTGGCGCCTATCGGGGAAAAATTGAACAGGCTGTAGCTATAGCGCCGAGGAGCGATGCAGCCATACAAAAAGGGATTCTGGAATAGGTAGGGCACTGTTAATGGCACATATTGTAAAATGACTTGTTTTTGAAAAATTTTTAACATAAAAAGCGGCGATCCCTGTAGTGAGACAACCCCTTTAAGGTTTACACAGCCTGCAGCAGGGGATCAGGAGGATCTGCCCTATAGGAACTGAAGAAAGTCTGTGACCTATTTCCTGGAAATCCATGCCATTATGAAGTGTGTAAGACTTCCACAGGCATGGCAGCTGCTATGAGGCCCAGATATTGAGGGGGCCATTTGAGTGTAAGCACATTGGACTTGATGTATGAAAACTGTGTAGCATAGCATGAATTGAAAGCAGAGCTCTGGGGGTTGCTAGGGGAACAAGGGGAGTCTTAAGCTAGACATTTTTTTAAAAAGGGGCCCAATGAACCTTTCCAATTGGTGGGGTTTCTCCTTCCACACTACTATGTGGGTTATTTGATATATGGCGCTATTATTTATGCTGTTTCAGTTTTCTGTCATCAGGTAATGGGGCCCATCTCCTTTTGCTGTGGGTCCCTATGGACATTAGTTATGGCCCTGTTCCCATGGATAGGTTTTTTGTGCCTAGTATTGGCAGTAGATGACCTGATGGGATCTCTCAGGATGTGTCTGAGTTTACCTTATGTCTATTGCTGTCTCCTTAGGAAGGTCGCGTTGCGATTACAAGAGTGTCAAACCTGCTGCTGTGCATGTATGCCAAAGAGACTGTCGGATTTGGCATGTTGAAAGCAAAGGTAAGTGGCCGTGCTTCCTATCTACTACCAAGCAGGTTACCTACACATACAGTGGGGGAAAAAAAAGTATTTTTTCAGCACCATTGTGCAAAGTTTTTTTTCCCCCCTTAAAAAATTTAGGGCCCGTAATTGACTCATAGGGCGACCTCAAATTTTGAGTCCTAAGGGCCCAGTTTTGAACCCGTTTTGGTCTAAAACTCCCTTTTTTGCCCATAGGTTGCTAGGGGAAAAGATGAGTTTAAGAATAAAAAGTTTCATACAGTGGGCCCTAAATGAAAAACAAATCCAGAAAATGATAGTCTGGTTTTTAAGTGGGAAACTTCGCAAAAGGTGGCTGCTAATACTTTTTTTTTCCCCCCAATGTAGACAAAAACCTACTCCCATGCGGGAAATAGAAAATTATCCTGTACTTCCCTCTCCCATCACCACAGCTTTTTTACGTATATCTTTACTCCTTAGGGATCCTCCCGGGTGAAGTCCCCCCGCCTTCCTCTTTTGCTTTGCGTTTGGTTTCACCCCTTTTAAAATCTGCCTACATAGTGAACGGGAACAATATTATTTGCATGAAAAGACTGGTGTGGACCTACAACATCTGGGGGTTTGTTACAGTTGTTTCCATCCTGAACAATGCTCTGCGAGATAATCGGCCTGAATTTGAGTGGTCAAGATTTGAATTAAGAAGTTTCACCCCCTGCTTAAATTATTTTTACTCGTTTTTGCACCATTTCCCCAAAAACGCACTTCTTGTTGGCGGGCGTGTAAAAGACTGGCTCAGAGTGAAGTCCATTACAGGCATTCAACAGTAGTGAGAAAAAGGGGGGGTTTGGCAATTAAAACCCTAGACCAGGGGGCTCAACCGCGGCTCTCCCTGTTGGGGGAAAATCAACTCCCCTACATTTTTAATCTTTCAAAGGCATGATGGGGGTGTATTTCCCAACACTGGAGAGCCAAAGTTTTCAAACCCCGGCTAGACGAAGGGGGAGTTTTTAAAGGGGGGGGGAGCCCTTTAAACAACCCTCCATTTCTTTACTTGCAGATTGTACACGATTATCTTTGTCTCTTCCCAGGCCCAGGCTTTGGTGCATTACCTTGAGGAGCCCCTTAACCAGGTTTCTGCATGTTGACCGGCTCTGGATTCATGTGGATTGTTCTTGGCAGACACCGCTCATTGACCCCCGTGCAGGCGGTTTTCCCCAAACCCCCTGTTTCCCCTTTTTTGTGAAGAAGTTTTTCTGCAGGTCGGGGGCCTTTGTTTCCTCTCGTATGTCCTTTGTCGTTCGGGAAAAGATTTAACTTCCCTTTTAATTTTAAATTACAGTTTGCCCTGGTTTTCAGGGGGAAGCCGAATGGGGCCCCTTTAAAAGGGAGATCGAACTTTTTGGGCCCCAACCCTCTTTGGACGGCCCTTAAATAATACTAAAAAATTTCCACTTTAAAAAGGGGAATTTTTTAAAGGGGAACCCTTTTAGCCCAGTGACTAAACTTGTTAGACCCCCGAGTTAGATTAAAACAACCTCACTTTAAAAGAGTTTTTGAGCATTTTGGGACTCCCAGCCCGGTGGAAGGGCCCCTTGGTGGGTTGACGGAGACACGACAATGGGGGAACCGTGGGTGGCTTGCTGTGACCGATTAGGCGCATTCTCCCAATAAAAAAGTGCGAAAAAAAAAAATTGGGATGTCTGGGCGCCCCAATTTCATATGTCCCCCAAACCCTTTTTAAATTTCTCCTCAACGCCCCACAGGGAAAAAAGGAGATTACACAGGGATCGTTCACGAACGGATTGTCTTTGTAGGACTGGGCAGGACAGGTCCTCCAGCGAGAGGGCACCCGTCTTTAAAAACCAAAGGCTTTTCTGGCCAAAAAAGGGTGAGGTTCGGGTTTTTGTGAACCCCCCCTTAAATCTATTAGTAAAAATTTCCCTAAAAAAATTTTAAAATAAAATTAGATTGTTTTTTTTTTTTACACATAAAATTCCCTTTATTTCCTTTCCCAAAAACAATTTGAATGAGACAAAAACCCCAGAAAAAAGGGCCCGGGGGGCTCGTCTCTTTTGAAAAATTTCCTCTTTGTGTTTCCGACGTGGGGTAAAAAAATGCTCGCTTTTTTCCAAAAAAACATTAAGAAGGGGGCCTAAATGTTTTAATTATAATTTTGCATAATTTTTTCCCGTCCCCGGAAAGCATTTCCCTCAGTTGCTAGTTTACATACAATAAACGGGTTTAAAACACAGGGTTTTATATACCCAGTAACTAACAAATAATGGGGTAAAAAAGGAACCTATCATGGTTCTCGAAAATAGAAAATAAAAAATCCCAAATTTGGGCCTTTTTTAAATTTCTACTACTCTAATCGAAAACCATAAAAGGGTTTCCCTTTTCTCTGTACCTTTTTTTTTGTTAGTTACTGTGTATTTTAAACCCTGTTTAAATTCTGTTTATTGTTTTAAAAACTTCAGATCTGAGGAATCCCTTTGGGGGGCACGAAGCGCTTTTATGAAAAGTTTTTAATAACCCTTTTGAGGCCCCCCTTTCTTAATTTTTTATTGGAATAAAGGAGCATTTTTTTTTCCTACTGGGGTATCCCCCAAGGGGATTCTTTCCCAAACAGAACGGCCCCCGGGTCCATTTTTTCTGTTTTGTGTTTAAAATTTTCCCTGAGTCCTACCGGCTTTTGAGCCCAAGGACAAGTGACAGTTCCCGGGGGCTTTGTGCCAAACCCAACCATGTTTTTATGTTGGGGCCCCAAATTTTATTTTCGCCAACCCTTTCGGTACCCCAAAAATTTATTTTTTTATCGTTTTTAAAAACCAAAATTTTACTTTCACATAGAGCGCCATCTCCTTCTCTTTTTCTATTGTATAAACAATTGAATGTGAATTTCACATCATTTTCAGGGCACGTCCTCTTAAAATCTGCGTGAAAAACTCTCTTTGTGGACATAGGGCCACATTTATAAAAACTGTCAAGGCCCATAGCAACTGATCAGAGCACCCCTTTAATTTTTCCAGCGCCCCATATGAAATGAGAGGGGAGCGCTGATTGGTTGCTATGGGCAACAAAGTGAGTTTTAGACATAGACAGTTTTCATACATGTGGCCCATAGTCTTAGGATTGGTATCCTTTTTGAACACAAGGTGGCAGCAGACGCTTTGCAGCGATGGGTTGGATTATCAGATGCTCCCGTGTGACAATTTCATGGCAATTCCATGTGAAATCTGCACCCCAGTGGAAATCTTTGCAGTAGCGCATGCGGCCCGGATTCTGTTCCAACACAAGTGGCCGGTCGCCTCTAGACACAAAAACCATGTCGGGTATCCTAGCATAGATTAGCCATGTTTAATAGGCCCAATCTATGGCGCAGCAAGCTGTGACAAAGACCCCGGGTCTGCCCAAAGGGTGTGTCCAGGGCTGCCATCAGTCATCTATTAACTGTTTCATTGCCTTATACGGCCAAATCAAATGGGTCCCTCACCCATTACTAGTTCTTATTTTTTAACATATCAGTGGGCCTCTTTTTGATTAGGGCCCCTGACAGGAGTACTGCCCTATTGGCATCCCTGAGTGTGTACACAGGATGCATTTTTCCAGTAGAAAATCTGTATAAAAAAAATCAGAGGCAACTTAGTCTATTAGGGATTTGCAGCTTGTATGCCGTGCATTTGCATGGAGAGTAATGCAAATAATCCATGTCCATTCTACCCAACACTGAATCTGCACCAAGGGGTGATGATGCTTTTTTTTCTTCTTTTTTTTATGTTTTGTGAATTTCCAAACTGCGCTGCGTGAACTATGGCGCAAGAAATTTCTGATGTCTCGATGAATCTCTGTGGCATTGGACGAACCCTCAGCCTAACTTCCATGCAATATACTCCTGACAAGGATCAAGGCATCTCTGAGACAGTAGATTAGGAATCTGCCCAACAAAAAGTACTGCCAGTGATTGGATCTCCTGGCAAATAGATTATTAGTCAGACTCCTAGTCACTGCCATAATGGCCTCTTATGTAATGGTGGCTGTGTCCTTCCTTCCTCCTTTGTGGAGGAGGAAATACAAAGGTCACATAGTTTACAGCGAGATACATAGCCGAGTCACATTATTATAACTGTCAGGTACTATGCAGACAGGCGGGGAGTGACTCCATAAGATCCTGGTAGGTTGTCACAGGTATCTGGAGCTGACTGTATCCCACAGCTGCTGGGGGGCCATAGAGCCAACACCACCATCCAGGGCTCCCACAGCTGCTGGGGGGCCATAGAACCAACACCACCATCCAGGGGCCCCACAGCTGCTGGAGGAGCCATAGAGCCAACACCACCATCCAGGGGCTCCCACAGCTGCTGGAGGAGCCATAGAGCCAACACCACCATCCAGGGGCTCCCACAGCTGCTGGGGAGCCATAGAGCCAACACCACCATCCAGGGGCCCCACAGCTGCTGGTGGGTCCATAGCGCCAAAACTCCCATCCAGTGGCCCCACAGCTGCTGGAGGGTCCACAGAGCCAACACTACCATCCAGGGGCTAAGTTAGGGTCCGGGGAATTAGGAGCCAGGGTGGTTGTAGGAAGTCTTGGTCCTGCTTTTCCAACCAGTGTCGGACATTTCTAGTCATGTGACATGTCGCATTGTCTTGCTGAAGATCCCATCTGCCCAGAGGAGACAATCAGCATGTATGGTGTTGGAGTGGTCTCCATATGAGTGGCTAAACATAATACCCCGAAAACATTTCCCAGACTATAACGTTGCCAAAACCAGTATGTGTTCTTCCAGCAGTGGTTGTAGGGCGCTTGTTCTCTGATGTTTTCTCCCCAAACATGCTAACGTCCAACCATTTCATGAAGCATAAAACGTGACTCATTGGAGAAGATAACTCTTCACCAGTCAGCTGAGTCCAATTCTGATACTGCTGGGAAAATTGAAGCCTTTTCTGCAGAAGCAGCCCCAGGTGCCCCTTATGCAGCAGGGTTAGCAGAGGGGTGGCGAGATCTGTGTGCTCCTGGGCCCCTTATACAATGGGGTTAACAGAGGTGCAGTGACATCCGTCTGCTCCGGGGCCTCATACACAATAGGGTTAGCAGGTGCAGTGACATCCGTCTACTCTGAGGCCCATACACAGTAGGGTTAGCAGAGGTGCAGTGACATCTGTCTGGTCCAGGGTTCCATACACAGTAGGGTTAGCAGAGGTGCAGTGACATCCGTCTGCTCCGGGGCCCCATACACAGTAGGGTTAGCAGAGGTGCAGTGACATCCGTCTACTCTGAGGCCCCATACACAGTAGGGTTAGCAGAAGTGCAGTGACAACTGTCTGCTCCGGGGCCCCATACACAGTAGGGTTAGCAGAGGTGCAATGACATCGGTCTGCTCCGGGGCCTCATACACAGTAGGGTTAGCAGAGGTGCAGTGACATCCGTCTGCTTGGGGCCTCATACACAGTAGGGTTAGCAGAGGTGCAAGGACATCCGTCTGCTCCGGGGCCCCTTATACAATAGGGTTAGCAGAGGTGCAGTGACATCGTCTGCCGGGGCTCCATACACTGTAGGTTAGCAGAGGTGCAGGACATCCGTCTGCTCCGGGCCCCATACACAGTAGGGTTTGTGAGGTGCAGTGACATCCGTCTACGCTGAGTCCCCATACACAGTAGGGTTAGCAGATGTGCAGTGACATCCGTCTGCTCCGGGGCCCCATACACAGTAGGGTTAGCAGAGGTCCATGTCATGTGTGACCCGGTCTGCTGAGCTGCTGTAACTTACATATGTAATGATACTTGTCATGATCACACAGCACTACACTTCCCATCATTTTTGGTTCATTTCAGTAGTTGGGTCCAGCAGGGACGCGGTTAATACCAGGTTGGGCGATTGCTTCACAGTAATTACAGGCCCAGGGTTAGCAGAGGGGTGGCAACATCTGTGTGCTCCTGGGCCCATTATACAATGGGGTTAACAGAGGAGCAGTGACATCCGTCTGCTCCGGGGCCTCATACACCGTAGGGTTAGCAGAGGTGCAGTGACATCCGTCTACTCCAGGCATCCTCAAACTGCGGCCCTCCAGCTGTTGGGAAACTACAACTCCCATCATGCATTTATATAATCCATAACAGTGGGCATGATGGGAGTTGTAGTTTTCCAACAGCTGGAGGGCCACAGTTTGAGGATGCCTGGTCTACTCTGAGGCCCCATACACAGTAGGGTTAGCAGAAGTGCAGTGACACCTGTCTTATACAATAGGGGCTTATACAGTAGGGTTAGTAGAGGTGCAGTGACATCCGTCCGCTCCGGAGCCCCATACACAGAAGGGTTAACAGAGGTGCAGTGACATCCGTCTACTCTCGGGTCCCATACACAGTAGGGTTAGCAGAGGTGCAATGACATCTGTCTGCTCCAGGGCCTCATACACAGTAGGGTTAGCAGAGGTGCAGTGACATCCATCTGCTCCGGGGCCTCATACACTAGGGTTGCAAGTGCAGTACATTGTCTGCTCCAGGCCCCTACAAGTAGGGTTAGCAGAGGTGCAAGGACATCCGTCTGCTCCGGGGCCCACACACAGTAGGGTTAGCAGAGGTGCAGTGACATCAGTCTGCTCCATATACAGTAGGGTTAGCAGAGGTGCAGTGACATTCGTCTGCTCCATACACAGTAGGATTAGCAGAGGTGCAGTGACATCCGTCTGCTCCGGGGCCCCATATACAGTAGGGTTAGCAGAGGTGCAGTGACATCCGTCTGCTCCGGGCCCCATATACAGTAGGGTTAGCAGAGGTGCAGTGACATCCGTCTGCTCCGGGGCCCCATACACAGTAGGGTTAGCAGAGGTGTAGTGACATCCGTCTGCTCCGGGGCCCCATACACAGTAGGGTTAGCAGAGGTGCAGTGACATCCGTCTGCTCCGGGGCCCCATACACAGTAGGGTTAGCAGAGGTGCAGTGACATCGTCTGCTCTGGGGGCCTCATACACAGTTGGTTTTGCAGAGGTGCAGTGACATCGGTCTGCTCTGGGGCTCATACACAGTAGGGTTAGCAGAGGTGCGGTGACATCCGTCTGCTCCATACACAGTAGGATTAGCAGAGGTGCAGTGACATCCGTCTGCTCCGGGGCCCCATACACAGTAGGGTTAGCAGAGGTGCAGTGACATCCGTGCTCGGGGTCCAATACACATAGGGTTGCAGAGGTGCAGTGACATCCGTCTGCTCCAGGGCTCCATACCCAGTAGGGTTAGCAGAGGTGCAGTGACATCCGTCTGCTCCGGGACCTCATAAACAGTAGGGTTAGCAGAGGTGCAGTGACATCCGTCTGCTCTGGGGGCCCATACACAGTAGGGTTAGCAGAGGTCCATGTCATGTGTGACCCTGTCTGCTGAGCTGCTGTAACTTACCATTATGTGTGATACTATGTCATTGATCAGCACAGCACTACACTTCCCATCATGTTTGGTTCATTACAGTAGTTGGGTCCAGCAGGGACGCGGTTAATACCAGGTTGGGCGATTGCTTCACAGTAATTACAGGCCCATAGAGATCTGTGTTACCTGTTAGTCCTGAAAGGTGACACCAAGTCAAACACAGAGAGAGGAAGAAAGCAACAGAACGCCCACTGAGTCACTGCACTGCACCTCACTCTACCTGCCTGCCGGAAGTGCTGCAGGTATGCAAGGAATCCCCTCCGCCACCTGTAGATCAGCAAGGGGCGCAGGGTACTAGGGCCACACAGCACCACAAAGGGTGCACAAGCGGTATCAGGAGGACGCAGCAGAGGGAGACGCGGACGGTCGATGCTCAGGATCAGCCATGAAACCTGAAGAGGAAGAATATAACTTTGTGTTCAAAGGTGAGTCCGCCCGTCCATCCCCGCACCTAACACACCTGGTGCCACCCACATCCCTGGTGCCTGAGCAAAGTCCAACCAGCTTGCTTTTTATGGAATAATTAGAACGTCTCCCCTTTAAGACAACAAAAATTATTTACTTCTATATAGTCCTATCTCTTCCTTGGAAAGCTGGGTGACCACCTCTGTGGAGACCCATCATGGGTAACAAAAATATTTCCCCCCTTTATAGTGCCGACAGGGATTGGCACCCGTCTTGTCCCAGATCCTGAATGGAATATCTGCCTAATGTGGTGCATAGGTTATAATGATGCAGGATGCGATAACCATGGTGGGAGCTGTGAGGGCGGCCATAGTTCTTCTCATCCAGCTTTCCCACTATCAGAGAAGACTTTGGGATTTCTTGGGATTTTGCGCTTTCGGAGGATGGAGATCACAGGAACTTTTGTGTGTAACAAAGCGTATAATTACACACTCAATGATGATCCTTCCTGCAGGGCTTCTTTGTGGTGTGCCAAACACAGAGGGAGCCGGTGGGGCCCCGGGGTATAGAGCCCAATGCAAAGCTTCAGACATGCAACACATTGAGTACTTGGGCGAAAGGTGTTTTGGCATTGGCACCCCTTATGCTGATCCCTGGCCACACACAGAAGAGGGCATAGGTCACACGGGCAGGCATCAAAGGTCAGAACCTTTAAACTATGCCCCGCCTGACGTTGTGGACTAACGCTATGTGGGTGTGAATATGGTGCCATGTGGCACTGTTATTGAAACGCTGGATGGTGACTTTATTTAGGCTCTGTATATTAGATGAACTCTGTGGTGCAGTTTGGTAGACTTATGTGTTCACTATATGGCATTGTTTATTGTGCTGCGAACACTGTAAAGCGGTATTATAGAAGAACTGTATAGCATTATATGGTAGTATGTTTCAAGTAATATATGGCGCTATTATTTGTCCATTATATGTACATAGGTAATTTTCTGGCACTATGAGGCTATAATATTTAGGTACTGTATGCAACTATTTATAATCCTAATATGTAGGCCCTGTATATAGGCTTTATTTAGGCGCTGAGAGGTGATATTTAGATACTGTAATAAAAAGTGTGTGATATATATCGCACAAACTACAAATTGTTTCATCCAAGCATCATAAATTCTGGTCAGAAACCACCAAGCCTGGTTTATTGAGGGTGGGAGAAACAGGTTATCTCCAAGTGGCACTTTTGACACGGAGCCTGGAGTTTTATCTTCTTTACAGGATGGATAAATGAGGGTCTGTCCATCCAACCTTGACATCCCCCAACCATGTTACAATGGCTCAATCAAAGGACACATCCAATTAGGTACTCCTGGCCCTTCCCACTTATCACCCATCAAGCCACTTTGGCCATGTTCACACGGCTTAAAATGGGCCGTATTTTGGTCCGTAATTACGCGCCGAAGTGCGCAAATTACGGGCTGAATACGTCCCAGTCATTACGGTAATCCACAGTTCTCATAGAGAACTATGGATTACGTCTCCTCTCCCTGCTCGGCGAATCCGCCGGGCGGGGAGATAATTGACATGTGAATTACCAGTGGCGTATACGCCGCTGGTAATGCAAGTCTATGGGCCGGCGAAGTGCCGGCCCCCCCGTCTCACTCTCCCGCCCCGCCCCCGTCCACACGGCGTAATTGCGGGGCGTTATAGAAAGTGTGTTATATATATCGCACTAACTACAAATTGGTTCATTCAAGCATCATAAATTGTGGTCAGAAACCACCAAGCCTGGTTTATTGAGGGTGGGAGTAACAGGTTATCTCCAAGTGGCATTTTTGACATGGAGCCTGGAGTTTTATCTACTTTATAGGATGGATAAATGAGGGTCTGTCCATCCAACCTTGACATCCCCTCAACCACGTTACAATGGTTTAATCAAAGGACACATACAATTAGGTAGTCCTGGGCCTTCCCCCTTATCACCCATCCAGCCACTCGGGGACAACAAATGACCCTGATTAACTGATCAGCAGCTCTGAAATCTGAACTGAATTTTGATGCTATAAAACCTGTTCATCCATCATCTGAGCTGTGCTCCAATTCCCTTCTTGTCCCAAGAAACAGAAGACTTTCTTCTCTAGTCAAATTCAGAGCTAAATATTAACTTGTTCCAGTTTCCTGTGTGGGGCGTTACAGCTGCTCAGAGGCCAATTGCAAAGCACGTATCCACGCCTGTTCTATAGCTCATCCAGTCTATGAGGAACAAGGCACAACCTTTCCCCCCAGCACTTTGGTTATCAAACAAACTCCTGATACTTATCACACAGAGTATTTACCTACAAACTTAACCTTACCCATAAGATGTGTCTGGATCATAAAATTTGTGCCTCCTGACGACCTCGTCCAAACGATTTCAGTGGTGGATGAAGCACTGGGGTTTTATATAAAAATAATTGCATTGGAATTTTTATCCTAAGCTTGTTGGGTAATGAATTTAATGCTGAGATGACAGTAAAGACTGACATGTATGTCCTTGAATTAAAGCCGGTTAGAATTGTTTAATCTAATCTCTGAGATCTGCTGAGACTTGTAGTTCCACCACAATGCACAGGCTGTGATTTCTCCCAATATGAGCAAACATTGTAATGTATGTTATCAGTTTGCAGACTATAGCAAGAGATTTCTTACCTATTTTTAGAGTCTCAGGAGGAATTGTCACGTTCGGTACACAGTGCTATCAAATACACGCCAGGCTCAAAGAGATAACTGACTTCTGGGGAAGGAATGTTGCTGTATCTAATCCTATCCTGTGTGATACTGTGTGCTGAGCTGTGTATCTAATCCTATACTGTGTGATAATGTCTGCTGAGCTGTGTATCTAATCCTATCCTGTGTGATACTGTCTGCTGAGCTGTGTATCTAATCCTATCCTGTGTGATACCGTCTGCTGAGAGTGTGTATGTAATCATATCCTGTTAGATACAGAATGCTGATCTGTGTATCTAATCCTATCCTGTGTCATACTGTATGCTGAGATGTGTATCTAATCCTATCCTGTGTCATACTCTCTGCTGAGCTGTGTATCCTATCCTATCCTGTGTGATACCGTCTGCTGAGCTGTGTATCTAATCCTATCCTGTGTGATACCGTCTGCTGAGCTGTGTATCCTATCCTATCCTGTGTGATACCGTCTGCTGAGCTGTGTATCTAATCCTATCCTGAGTGATACTGTCTGCTGAGCTGTGTATCTAATCCTGTCCTGTGTGATACTGTCAGCTGAGCTGTGTGTCCAGTCCTCTCCTGTGTGATACTGTCTGCTAAGCTGTGTATCCAATCCTGTCCTGTGTGATACTGTCTTCTGAGCTGTGTATCTAAGCTTCTCATGTGGGATACAGAGTGAGAAGCTCTGCATTAGTTGGGCGTTTATTGCTTCACAAAGCCCATTTGGGAGGCAGCAGCTTTCATGTCATATAATAACCTCGGGTGTGTATCACCAAACAAGTCACAACATAAGCTGCGGCGATGTGTGGGAGAGTAACCAGAGGACGAGACATCAATCACGCGGTCAGCGAGACACAGGCGTAGCCAAACATCGCTCCTTATACAGACTTTATATTCTTTACACGCAATAACCTGAGCTAATGTACAAATAGTTCCCACGGGCAGTGTGCTGCTGAGCTAGTGTATCTAAGCCTATACTGTGTGATACCCTCTGCTGAGCTGGTGTATCTAAGCCTATACTGTGTGATACTGTCTGCTGAGCAGTGTATCTAATCCTATCCTGTGTGATACACTCTGCGGAGATGTGTATCTAATCCTATCCTGTGTGATACTCTCTGCTGAGCTGTGTATCTAATCCTATAATGTGTGATACCGTCTGCTTAGCTGTGTATCTAATCCTATCCTGTGTGATACCGTCTGCTGAGCCGTGCATCTAATCCTATCCTGTGTGATACCGTCTGCTGAGCTGTGTATCTAATCCTATCCTGTGTGATACCGTCTGCTGAGCTGTATATCTAATCCTATCCTGTGATATACAATCAACTGAGCAGTGTATATAATCCTATCCAGTGAGAAACCGTCTTCTGAGCTGTGTGTCTAAGCCATTATTTTTTGTATCTAACCCTATCTTGTGAGATACTGTCTGCTGAGATCGTGTATCTTATCCTATTGTATATGATAAACTCTGCTGTGCTAGTGTACCTAATTTATAAAGTGTAATGCTGTTTGCTTTGCAAGTGTATCTAAGCTTACTATGTGTGATATAACTTGCTAAGTCATTGTATCTAAGCAAATCATATGTCACGCTGTGTGCTGAGGTGTTTATCTAAGTCTATCATATTAGATTTAAACTCAAGAGTTAGCATATGGACCTGAGGAAGCGACTTTACGCGTGAAACGCGTAGTCTATTTTATGATAATCTATTCTTTTATCCCCTACTATCCAGTTTAATGCCATATTCTGTAAACCTCTCCATAGTTTATTTGTTACTTAAACAACTATATATCGTATAGATCTATCATATGTGATACTATCTGCTGAGGTGCGTATCTAAGCCTATCAACTGTGATACTGCCTACTGAGCTGGAGTATCTAAGCCTCTCATGTATGCTATACTCCACAATCAGATACATTTGTGTCCCCCTGAATGCATTTTACATTACAGCTCCCTCCGCCTGCAGGCCGCATACAGTCACTCCTGTATTTTCTTCCCTCAGTGGTTCTAATTGGAGAATCCGGCGTCGGTAAAACCAACCTATTGTCCAGATTTACCAGGAATGAGTTCAACCATGACAGCCGCACCACGATAGGCGTGGAGTTCTCCACCCGGACGCTGACCCTGGACGGACACCTGGTGAAAGCTCAGATCTGGGACACGGCAGGACTGGAGCGTTATAGGGCGATTACGTCTGCGTAAGCCAACATTTACATTTCTGTAGAGGCTGGGGGTGAAAGTTCCTAGAAACATTGGGGGCAACCATGGTCATACTCTCTTTAATTTAATTTAGATGGGGTTATATGTGATTTTAAGAGTTCTGGGCCTTATTTATGAAAACTGTCTAAGCGTAAGACTGTCCTTGTTGCCTATAGCAACCAATCAGAGCCCATGGCGACAAAATCAGAGCCCATAGCAACCAAATCAGAGCTTATAGTAACCAATCAGAGGTCATAGCAACCAATCAGGGCCCACAGCAACCAAATCAGAGCTCATAGCGACCAATCAGAGCCCATAGTAACCAATCAGAGCTCATAGTAACCAATCAGAGCCCATAGCGACCAATCAGAGGTCATAGTAACCAATCAGAGCTCATAGTAACCAATCAGAGCCCATAGCGACCAATCAGAGGTCATAGTAACCAATCAGAGCTCAGCTTTTATTTCATATACTGCTCTGGAAAATATAAAAGCTGTGCTCTGATTGGTTGGCTCTGATTGGTTGCCATGAGCTCTGATTGGTTGCTATGAGCTCTGGTCGGTTGCTCTGTGCTCTGATTGGTTGCTGTGGACTCTGGTCGCTATGGGCTCTGGTTGGTCACTATGAGCTCTGGTTGGTTGCTATGAGTTTT
Source organism: Phyllomedusa bahiana (assembly GCA_025379985.1). NCBI lineage: Eukaryota > Metazoa > Chordata > Amphibia > Anura > Hylidae > Phyllomedusa > Phyllomedusa bahiana. Next base: position 13,105 of record JAODAL010014752.1, on the reverse strand, counting down.
TTTTTTTTTTTTTAAACACATTTTTATTGCATTTTTCAACAAGTATATAGATCTCTGATACATTACAGTGAACAGAATATAGTGTAAACTCTCTAGGCCAGTGCCTGAGATATGCAAGCGACATATACAGAGCTTAAAACGACATGAAGAACATACAAATCCAACATTTTGCTTAAAAAAACAAAAAAAAAAAAAAAAACAGCAGTATGCGTATGTGTCCACACATGCATGTACAAAAGGAATAACAGCATTCTTTTCTGATAGTAGCAAATGGTAGATAGTGACAAATGATAGATAGTGATACCTTCCCTTATACCTGCAGTCTCCCTAAAGTGCCACAGATCCCCTCCTTGCAATACCAAGCGGTGAGCCTGAATGTTTGCATGAGACCTTGTATCTCCCTGTCAGAGTAATGTGTTTCTATAAAACTCCCCAAACTTTTTAAAAAACCCCCTTTTGGTTTTATCCTCCCTTCCCTTTCGGTCCCTTTTTGTCTGCTATGAGAAACTTTATTTTTTTTGTCATCCCAAAAAGAGGGAAAAAGAGAGGGTTTTTCACCACAGCTAAAAAGGGGCCCCTTTTTTTCGCTCCCAAAGAGCGTGATATGGACTTTTCCCCCCCGGGTTTTTTTCGGGAGAGTGCCCCCTCAGGGGGAAAACCCCCCGCCCACCTCCGGGGGCCGGGAAACAATAAAAGGTTCGGGAGTTCATATTCTTTTTTTAATGAAAACCCCATGTGGAGTTGGATAATGGGGAAAATTTTTAATCCCAAAAGGGATGTGTGTAGCTCTTTCCCTTAAGCCATGCCAGAGATCCGCTTTGTGTGCGCTACATTTGGGCATTGCGCAATCTATTTGGGAAGTTTGAAAGGCGGGATATTAAAAGCATAAATGGAAATTGTGTACTTTTTAAAAAAGTGGGGTTTCTTCTCCCCAAATTTCCCTCGAAAATTTTAAATGTGCTTGCGAGGGGGCCATCAACCCCTTTTGGGGATCAGCCCCCAGACCTAAATAAATTTCCCCAGGGGGGGCGGTCCAATAAAAAAATGCCTGAGAGGAACTGGGTTTTTTTGCACCACCCTCTCATGTCAGAGTAAAGCCCCCGAAAAAACGGCAGGGTTTCCCCCCAAGGGTTTTGCGACAAAATTTGCAAAGTCATTGGGAAGGGTTCTCTCTGGAGACCCCTTTACCCCCCTTTTGCAAAAATAAATAGCGGGTTAAGCGGCCAAAAGATGCGATCCCAGCAAAGAGAATTTCTCCAACACTCTGGGGGTTTAAGCCCCCTCTGAGATTTTATATCACAACGTCCCGCTTCTCCAAACTTTTCCTCCCTCCTTTTCTGAACTTTGGGTTTTAAACTTTGACCCAGGGGGAACTCGGGGTGGTCCCAAATGGGCATTTTTTAGAAAGAGTAATGAGAGGCCTAGCCCTTTTTCCTTACCTTTCCGGCAATATAGTATTCGAAACAAGGGGGGAGCTTAAAACAAGGAGGGCCAACTTGGGGGTTTTAGAAAGTAGTAGCTTGCGGATCCAAGGGAACACTCCCCTCTCCAGTTGCCAATTAAAAAAAAAGGGGCCCCTTGACCCTTCATTATTGCCCGGGCCAGACGGCCAAATTGTTTCCTCAAAACTCTGGCAGATTAATTCCCCCGCCTTGATTGAAATTTTAAACCCTTGTGAAAGGCAATACGGGGCTTTTTCCTTGCCCAAAAAAAACTAGAAAAGCGGAGTTTTTTTTAAATTGATATCTGTATGTTTGAGCGGGAAATTTGGAAGGGTCGGGTAAGGGGTACGGGAATTTTGGGGAAACAGCCCAAATCTTTATAGCGTTGGCATCTACCTGCTAGTGCCCGGAAATGGGGTTCCAGCGTTTGAGCTTGAGAGTTTTTGTTAATGAGGGGGGGGAATGTTTAGTTTATACACAGAGTCGGGGTGTCCGGCCAAATTTTTGATCCCAAAGTGGGTTTAATGAAACCCTGAGACCCGGTTATGCCCATTCCACCCTTCCCCCCGTGACAGGGCCCTTTTGTCCCGTTTTTCATTAACTCCCTTTTTGGACTTTTTTACCCTGTATCCTGATAAGCTGCCAAAAGGGGGGAAACTGGGCCGGGGGTTTCGGACAAAAATAAAAATAAAGGAAATCAGAAAATTGGGGCCTTTTTTCACCCCATTTTTCCCCCACCGGTTTCCAAAGAAAAAAGATCGGAGTTTTCCCCGCAACCCTCGCGAGGGGTTTCTAGGGCCAGATTAAAAGGGGGGGGGGATAAGGGGCACCCTGCCCTTTTTCCTTTTCTGAAAGGGGAATTTTTTTGGAGAGGGGAAAACCTGGAGTATGGATTTGGGCGGGGGGGCAACCCAAAAATTCTGCCCAAAAAGGACCAAAAACGCCCCCGTGTTTTCCCCAGGGAAAACCAAAGGACAAAAAAAAAAGCCAGTCCCGCAGGGTTTTTCGAAGGCCTTTTCCGCTTCCAATCCCACCAAAACCCCCCGGCTGCCTCCGGGCAATGGTTTTGTCGGACTCTCTCTAGAACTGCAAGTACCTTTCTAATGTTGCCCCCGCCGCTCTTCCCTTTTGATAAAACCCTTTTGTGGGGGCCCAAATAAAATTTGGCAAAAAGGGGCCCGCCAGGGGGTCGCCAATATTTTGGATTTGATTTTTTTATCAATATAAATTAGAGATATAGGCCTATAAGGGGCCCAGGAATAAGGGGTCTTTCCCTTTTTTGTGGGGAGAACCCAAAAAAAGGCTTTTTTTCAGTTCGGGGCCCCTTTTTCCCCCAAAAGGTTTTACCCAAATTTTTTGGGTGCCCCAGTGAGGATAGGGGGCATTTTTGGCCCCCCATCAAAAATCTTATAAAATTCTCCCGAGAAACCTTTTCCAGGCCCCGGGCCCCCCTCCCTTTCAAGTAGCCCCTTAACCCTTCCTCGAAAATGCCCCGCGTTCAGTTTTTTCCCCTTTGGGGGGGGAACCAAAAGGGGCCCCCGGCATTTTAAATTCTTGGAGAAAAGGGCCCTTTTGCCCTTCAATAAAATTTAGACGCCCCTCAGAGGAGAAAGAGTAAGGCAAAAAAATTGGTAAGGGCCCCTTTTTTAACTGTGGGGGATCGTATTTAATTTTTCCCTCGGGCGTGGGGAAGGGGCTTGGAAGTGAGGGGGTTTTTGGTGGGCCCCCCTTTAAAGCCTGGAAATTTTTTTTCCCCCCTGACTTTTTTCCCTTTAAAGAGTGTGGAATGTAATTTACCCTATTTTCCCCTCCTCCGGCTGCCCGGGAATCAAACTCGCTTTTGGCCCTTTTTTCCCAATCCCGGGCTTTGATGAGTCAAATTGTCCCTAAAGAAAGGACCTGTAAGCTCCCAAACCCCTCCTGAGGCTTCTAATGGGCCCCTTTTAACGGGGGCTTTTTGTAGGAGGGCGGTTTTTGGGAACCCTCCCCCAAGCCCCCTTTTTTTGGGCCGTTCCCATAATGAGGGATCGTCTTGGTGTGCTATATTACCCCGGGGAAAAGGACACCACCACCCCCTTAACCACTCCGCAAAACTGCCCGACCCACCAGTTTCGGGGGAACTTCCAAATGAATCCGAACCCCTGGGAAAAGATTCCCCCATTTTCCAAGGGAATGGGGAGGGGTCAAGAGACCAGCCAGTATGCCACCCTTTCTAAATTCGGGTTTGGAGGGCACAGAGACCAGCAGTAATCAAACCGTGCCCCATAAATTGGGCCCCGGGGAGTATGGGAAATATTCTCTTCATCTGGTTCCTCCTCTCCAGCAATGGGGGAATTTAGGGGCCCCCCCACCAGGGGGCCCGGCAAGACCCCCCTTCCCTACTGGGGGGATCCCTTTTTTTACCCCCGGTTTGGTTTTGGGCTGCCCCACCCCTCTGTTTTCTGCTGCTTCCAAGACTGCATTAAATGTCTCCCCCAAAAATTTTGGCATTGATCTGGGGGTGTGGATCCTATCCCCAACTCCTTAAAAAATGTCCGGTTCTGGCCGTTAGGGCCCTTTAAATTAAAAAAGAAGGTCCCCCCAACCCCCCCCTTTAACTACCAAGTGTTTACACCCGGGCCTTCAGAGTAATGTAAAGGGCGGGAAAAAGTTTTTAAAGGGGGAAAATTTTTTTGGGTATGAGGTGACTACCCCTTCCTTGCCATTCCAAGGGGGACCCGAAAGCATGTCCCCCCCACACTTCTCCATAAAGTTTTTAAAGCAAAAGGGCCCCTAAATTTTGGGAAATTTTTATAGGAAAAAACCACATCCGGACGGATCTCTAAAAGAAGGGCCCTTCATCCGTTTTTCGGGGAACGGAGGCCCCCTTTTTTTCCAGGAATGATCCGCATATAAAGGACTTCCCATAAAAAGAGCTTTGGGGAGGGCCTGTGTAAACATGGAGTACCTGCCTGAGTCCCAAATTTTTGGGACTCTGTGGCAAATTTTAAAAAATTGGGGAAAAAAAGCGGACACCCTCGCATACAAGGGGGGTTTAACAAAAAACCCTTTAAATGGGGGGCCCCTGGGGAAACCAGAAAAAACAAATTTTCCAGCTTGGCAACTTGGAAAATGAAGCCGAAGGAAGGCAGCTAAATTTTTTTCCCCCCCTTCCTTGCTAACAGGACTTTCCCTTTTTTTTTTTCCCCTGCAGGAGGGGAAAAACTACAAAAATCCCATCACCCCCCCCCACCCCCGACCCACATGAAAAACTTATCATAATGGCCCGTCAAAAAATTTAAAGCTTTTAAAAGCATTTCAGTGGGCCCCCCATAACCTTTCATGCCCCCAAAATCATTTGTCCTTGGGAAACACCGTAGAACCCCCGCCTCCCCCCCCCAAAACCTTTAGTCTAGTCGAGCAGGGCAAACCCATCCCTCATCCGGGGTTTGATCCCGCGGCCCCCTTCTCGCTTTCCGGGATGCCCCAGGAAAAAGTGGGGGTGTCGATAAGGGGAAGGCGAACGGGTTTCCCGGGACCCTCCCTTTGGCGTTTCTTTGGGGATTTTCCTTGGCTTTAAGGCAGTCTCCACCGGTGACCGTAAATGATTTGGGAAATAGGGGCCTCCCTGGGTGCAGTAGAATCACGTAGGCTTTTCCCCCCCCTCCGTACGGGAAAAGAAAGGAAACCGGGGGGGCCCTCTGGTTTCCAAACCCCTTTAAAAGGGGCAGGGGTAAGGATTTGGAAACGGGTCTTCCGCTGGAACAGGGCTGTGAATTTTTCTGAAAACCCGCCGCCTCTGGGGAAACCCCCCCCAAAACTTTTAAAAAAAACAAGGGCTTTTTTGACCCCCGGAGGGCAGTTTGGGTTTTAAGCCTGCGATATGCTCTCCGATTTCAGCCTTTTCATTTTAAATCCCAAAAAAACTTCATGACACAGTCCCCCCCCTCTGGGGGCTGTTGAAAAATTTTGGGGGGGTTGAGGGGCCTGTCCTTTCTGGCCCACACGGGGGAAATTTTTTCAATACGGCAACCATGAGCAATGCCCCCGGGCTGCAGGGAAATTTCCCCTGGCAGAGCGGTTGCAATCCCCGTTTTCTGAACGATTTTTAGGGAGACCCACTAGCCCCCCAGGGTTTTCTTTCCCCTGGAGCGGGTTTTTTTAAATCTTCAAAACGGTCCCTTTTTGCACTAATCGGGCCTTTTTCCAAAAGCTTCAGCGTGGGGATTCCCGGGGCTGTTAAAAAAAGTTTTTCCCGTCATTTATTTTTTCCCCCCCCAAACTTCCAACCCCCCCAACCTGGGGAGAGTAGCATTAACGGGCCCCTTGTATTTTTATTTAAGAGGCCTGGATTTGTTTGGGTTCCAAGGCCCCCTGCAAATCTGGGGAAATTTTTCTGGCCCCTCGTAGCTACAGCTTTTATTAATGACAAGGGTTACTTCAGTTCCCGAAGTGCTTGGGGTCCCATCTGATAGCCTGCAACCCCAAAGTCTCCCCTGAACCGCCCGTCCCCTGCTCGCTCTTCCTCTTGGCCGAGCCCGAGGAAAGCCATCGTGGGGGGACTTGTGGATGCTCGCGTGATGCCCGGATTTTTTTGGGGGCGCGGAAACAAATTTTCTCCATGGGGAATGGGGCACCGGTGCAAAAGGGAGAACCGTATCCCCCTGGATGCTCCACTTCACCCTATGGGGGGGGGAAAAGGCCCCTTTACTGATGTGTAGGGGGTTTTATGGCCCCCTAAATAAAATGGGCAGATCCTAGCTGGTAGCCACGTGGGTTGTAAGGGCGGCCCGTGGGAAGGGTTTGGCCCCAGACGTAAAGTTTTTCCCTTTGTGGCAGAAGGGCCCCGTGCGGGGAGGGCCGCAGCGGGGCCCCCCCTTGGGGCCCCGGGAGTCCCCGGGGGCTGAGTGCAAATAAAAATCCCCCAATGTTCCCCTAGTTTTGACCCTCGGGGGGTAAGCTGACAAGTGTCCCCCCTTTCTGGCTACGGGGGGTCCGGCTGCAAAGGGCTCCCAAGAGGGCGGGCCGTCCCCCGGCGCTGGGCCCCGATTGGAAAGGGCCCGGGCTGCGGGGGAGAAATCCCCTTCAGTTGCGGGCGATTCACGGCTTGTGTGATAGCCCGATATGTGGGCGAGCCGATGCGGGTGATTGCGGCCGGTCTGCGCTGTATAAAACAGCTCGTGCGGGTCTGGAAGTCGGCGGGCGCGGGGAGCTGAACCGCTCTACCTCCTCATGCGCCGGCGCCGGAACCGAAAGTCTGCTATGAGTTTTGATTGGTCACTATGGGCAACAAAGACAGTCTTACTCCTAGACAGTTTTCATACATAAGGCCCAAGCGGTTAGGTCACATGGCTGACAACTGGGTGGAGCTAAACCTGTCTGTTTCCAGGGCAACCAACAGCTTTGTGTGTGACTGAAGCAGATTACATAAAATGAGTCTAAATCAGTACAAAACAGTAAAGTAAATTTGTTATAAAGTGACTTGATATTTTCTGTAAATTTAATTGTAATTTAAACAATTTGCAGTGTATTTGTAAGCCCCTCCCCTCTGCAACAGGGACTTCCCAAAACGTATGCAAATTTTACTAAACACCACCCCCTTTTGATTTAGACAGCATGGCAGTCCTAAAATAGTTCAAAAGCAGAATTGTTATAAATCAGGCATGGCAAGGAGGTGAGGTTGTGACCCCGTACTAGTTGCTGAACCCCTCATTACCTCCTCTTCTAGGTATTACCGGGGGGCTGTCGGCGCTCTGTTAGTCTATGACATCACCAAGCATCAGTCGTATGAGAGTGTAGACCGCTGGCTAAAGGAGCTGTATGACCACGCGGACGCCAGTATCATAGTCATGCTGGTCGGAAACAAGTCTGACCTGAAGGACGAGGCTCGGGAGGTGCCAACAGAAGAAGCCAAGATGTATGCAGGTAATAAAAACCACCGGGGCACCCGAATATGAAAGTTCCTTGTATCCGCATGGTGGCAAGAGGGTGAAAGTCAACCAAACCTGATTTTGGTTAGAACCGGTCATCCATCTAATTTTTTAAGGTGGCCTCCTAAATCTTCTGACAGATGACGTCAGAGGAGATAAGGATCGGGCAGATGGATTTCAACCATGAACATGAACCCTTAGTATATTTTTGGTTGGTATTAAAGGGGTTGTCTGTCACTACAGACAATGACAGCATATTGCTAGAATACACCTTCATTGTCTGATAGGTCTGGGACCCACCTCTGGGACCTGCACCTCTCTCCTAAACAAGCCCCGAGACCTCTCCGTTCTGAACTCTCCTATAGACATGAATGGGAATTCCTAGCATAGAATGTTCTGAACAGAGAGGTGGTCGGGACTCTCCCATAGACATGAATGGGAGCTCCGAGTATAGAACGTTCTGAACAGAGGTGGTCGGGACTCTCCCATAGACATAATGGGACTCCGATATAGAACATTCTGAACAAGAGGTGGTCGGGACTCTCCCACAACATGAATGGGAGTTTGAGTATAGAACGTTCTGAGAACGAGAGGTGGTCGGGACTCTCCCATAGACATGAACAGAGAGGTGGTCAGGACTCTCCCATAGACATGAATGGGAGTTCCCAGTATAGAACATTCTGAACTGAGAGGTGGTGGGGACACTCCCAAATACATGAATGGGAGCTCCGAGTATAGACCATTCTGTACAGAGAGGTGGTCGGGACTCTCCCACAGACATGAATGGGAGTTCTGAGTATAGAACGTTCTGAACGGAGAGGTGGTCGGGACTCTCCCATAGACATGAACAGAGAGGTGGTCAGGACTCTCCCATAGACATGAATGGGAGTTCTGAGTATAGAACATTCTGAACAGAGAGGTGGTTGTGACTCTCCCATAGACATGAATGGGAGCTCCGAGTATAGAACATTCTGAACAGAGAGGTGGTTGGGACTCTCCCATGGACATAAATGGGAATTCTGAGTATAGAATGTTCTGAACAGAGAGGTGGTCAGGACTCTCCCATAGACATGAACGGAGAGGTGTCAGGACTCTCCCATAGACATGAATGGGAGTTCCCAGTATAGAACATTCTGAACGGAGAGGTGGTTGGGACACGCCGCAGTACATCGTGTGCACATACCCCTAATGTAAAATGCAAAAATAGAAGAACGGTGGATCCAGCGCTCCTTAATAAAAACACGATTTATTTCATAACCAAAATGTAAAAGTATAGGACAACACAGGGTCAGGGCTTAATCAGAGCCGACGCGTTTCGATCCAAAGATCTTTGTCAAAGCATGATCTTCTGATCGAATCGATTATGCCCTGACCCTGTGTTGTCTTATACTTTTACCATTTTGGATCTGAAATAAATTATGCTTTGACAATGATGTTTGGAGCAAAACGCGTCAGCTTTGATTATGCCCTGACCCTGTGTTGTCCTATGCATTCACCATCTTCCTAAGAAATCCCTTATGCCGTTTTTGGTTCTTCTTCCTCCAGACAGCAATGGCTTGTTATTTATGGAAACCTCAGCGCTCGATTCCACCAACGTTGAACTGGCCTTCGAGACGATTCTCAGGGGTGAGTGCACTGTGTTTTTATGGGGTAACCAGTTGTAGAGCCCGTCTACACGGCAAGGATTTATAGTAGTTTTTTTATGTAGAATCGGATTTTCAAAACCATCAAAAACTGACTGTAAAACCATCCCGTCAGACCTCAGTAGACTACAGCTTGGATTATCTGTGGTCGGATTTCAAAATCTCTGTTTTTACAGAAAAACTTGGAACATGTTCATTTTTCCGCCAGATTTCACTCAGAAAATGGCGGAAAATTTACTATTGAAGTCAATAAGATGGCATGAGAAACCACCAGAAAGGTTTTTTTCATGTTTTTGTGGGCGCAGATTTTGGCACAGATCCGTCCAAAAACTCAATAGTGCTCTATGCTGCAAAAACCGTTTGAAAGCCGAATCCATAAAAACCGGAAAAACTTGATTCAAAATCCTCGGGTTCTAGGATTTAGAATTAAGAATCCGACGAGTATTTTGTCCTGTGTCGTGTGGAAGAAGCCGTATAGGGGTAGACTGAGCACTGCTGTAGAAGAGAGATTATAGATATGACCAGACTTGTTGGACTTAAAAAAATTGGGGGTGTATGGATTGTACAACACCCCCTTTACACACCACACCTCTTTATAAGACCCCCACCCCTTTGAGTCCATGAATCACAGGTGGCACACATGAACTGTACTGAGTGCCCTGGTTAGATACATTTTCACACTTTGACTAACAGTAACCAAGATTACAACGTACCCGACAACATTTCCGGAACATCTTGAGAAAAGGGAAGTCCTCCGAGGTTAGTTGTCGAAACTCCTTGGTGCCAATAAACCTCCCATAGTGCTCCAGATTACCCTACTGCCTACTCCTCAATATGGCGCCAGGTTGTAGTGCCAGCCTTGGTGTCCTAGGGGATGAAGAGACCGTCACCACAATTTTTAGCTATTAGCCACCTTAGTTCCTCTGCACTTAAGAGTCCAGGAACGTACAGTGACGACTGCTATGGGGATGTGTTGTTGCTAAGCTTTCCTTGATTCTCAAAGGGGTATTCCCATCACAGCAAGTGCTGCTGGAAGGGCCAATTACTGTAAAGTAAGTATTTTTCAGAATGCATGTTATTAACAAATATATACGCTTTACCTAATACAGGTCTTTTTTTGCACCTTCAACTTACTCTCTTGTCTCCACGGTTACTGACCATCGCTGTCTGCTTTCAGTTGTGACCGGTAATGCAGTGTTATCAAAGACTGTCTAAGAACACGATCTTGTGTCCTGGCCGGGCTAGGAGAGAAAGGGGAGTATACATGAGCGAAAGTGCGTGTTTTCTCTACCCTAACCACAGGCAACATAACAGTAATGCTGCATTACCAGCCATAATTGAAAGTACACAGTGGTGATCGTTAACCATAGAGACAAGAGAGCAAACTGAAGGTGCAAAAAACGGCCTGTATTAGATAAAACGTAACCGTGGACACAAGACAGCAAGTTTAAGGTGCAAAAAAGGCCAGTATTAGGTAAGGAATACATATTTTTAATAACATGCATTTTGAAAACGGCTTACTTTACAGTTATTGACCCTCTCAACAGCACTTGCTGTGATGGGAATACCCCTTTAATACAGGGAAACTATATTAAAAATTTAAGGATATGTTCACACCGCATATTTGGGCACGGATTTCACATCAAATATGTATCAAAAAACGCCCAAAACAATGTTCAAGTAGCATAAAAGAACTAAAAAATAGACTCCATGGGCTCACCTGATAGCAGCTGATTCTGATTCTCAGTCCAAGTTGAATAGCTGTTGCTTGGCCATGCAAGGTTCCTTGGTTCAATGCTAAAGACCTGTAGTCACTCCAACATATGCAAGTAAAACAGCTTCTTTATTCTTATGCTATGTTCACACGGCGTAATTGCGGCGTGTACAGTACGGCCGCAATTACGTCGGGTGATTTGGGAGTCGCGCTGATATGAGCGTACACCCGCGGCGCTTATTTGCCGCAAGTAATTGACAGGGCCCACTTATCTCCCCACCGTACATACGATCGAAATGTACGAGCGGGGAGGAGGTTAATCCATATTCTCTATGAGAACTATGGATTACTGTAATTTCGGCAGTAAGCCAAACACGTTTCAGACAACTCTTAGTCCTTGTTCTCGGCAGTTTGTTGAGAATAAGGTATGTTTACATGGGCAAATTTCGGCGCGCATTTTGCGTCGTATTTGCGCTCTAATACGAGCAAGATGCGCCGAAATTTGCCCGTGTGAACATACGCTTATTCTCAACAAACTGCCGAGAACAAGGACTAAGAGTTGTCTGAAACGCGTCGGCTTACCTGCCTAACCAGGTATATATAACCTGTTTGTTAAGAATAAGAATAAAGAAGCTGTTTTACTTGAACGCTGGTTCGAACTTGCATATGTTGGAGTGACTACACTTCTTATAGACAGTAATGTAAAATCCACGCGGTCATTCGGGCGATGCATCATTTCAATGACGCAACAAATGCATACAAATGCGCCATGTGAACTTACTCTTAGGAGGTCTGAGGTCACATACTGCAATCTATGGTAGGCCCTAACATCTAACTTTATTTTTTTTTTTTAAGATATCTACACGAGGGTCCTGAAGAGCAAAGGAGGTACCCCAAAAGACAACACTGTGGTGCTATCTAGTGATGCCCCCACTACTGAGTCCCAGGCGCACGACGCGGAAGCCAAAAATTCTTGTTGCCGGAACATCTAAATGTGACCAGTCCATGAAAGCAGGAGAAACACCAGAGGACATCCCGGTCACATAGAAGGATCACTGTGGTCTTGATATAGGAGAAGTCATGATATACCTCTCCTAGATATGAGTGATCGGAAATATGGAGGGTCCCTCCACCTCGCCCTGATGGATTCTGTCCTCCCAACCAATCTGTAAAGCCTCTACGGCCCATGATTGCAGTTCTCCTATATCACTTCCGAGATGTCCCAGAACTTTGTGTTGTTGTATTGTAGTGCAACTGAAGGTAGATAGCGGGCTGCTATGTACCACGTATACACAGAGGCGTAGTGTGAAGACCCCCAGGCTTCATGCGCTTTTTATAGCATGGCACAGAACCCCCTCTGGCACCGGGTCCCAGGTGTGACTGTGACCTCTATAGCTACGCCCCTGAGTATACATAAATATAACCTTTCCTCACTAATCCTCACATTTGATCTGGATATTATCAACCATTACTTAAAAAAAACATAAAAAACTTTTTATAAAATTACGGTCGGTTATTGATTGTTTGCATCTTTGTATAAATAGCCCTTTTTTCCCTTTACATCTATTGAGCACAATAATGTGGAAAAACCTAAAAAAGTTACTTTTTTTTTTTTGTGCCCATAAAGGGCTCAAAGAATAGACCTTCTATTTTTCACAATTTGAATGTTATTTCCTCTTATGGCCTGTAGATGGCATTGTCACACTGGTTTATATGGAGCGATTGATCCATGATTCCGACAATGATTTCTGCAGGTGGAATGCACTGTAGGTATTGCAGCATATGAATTATTATTATTATTGGTTCTTTTCATGGCCCAGCTGGTCAGGGGCCACCTCACCTACCATACCCCTTTATGCAAAATTGCCAACTTTTGAAAATAAAAAAACAGGAGATTTCAGGCGGCCGCGTGGCGCGCCGCGGCAAAAAAATTTGATGGACACGCCCATCTTCCTTGCCATGCCCCCTTCAAAAAGCCCACACCCACTCCCCTAACTGCCTAACGGGTTTGGGAAAAAAGCCAGGGAATGCCCTTTACCAGGAGTAACCCCCCATAAGCAGGGAGTCCCTTTCAGGCAGGAATCCCCCCCTTTTAGCCAAGTAATGCCCCCCCTGTAGCCAGGTAGGTGCCCCCCTTTTTTAGCCCCGGAGGGCCCCCATTGTTGCCAGTAGTGCCCCCCTTGTTTGCCGGTAGTGCCCCCTCTGTTGGCAGGTAGGGGCCCCCTTGTTGCCCGGTTGTGCCCCCTCTGTTGCCATGTAGGGCCCCCAATTGTGGGCCCGGTAGTGCCCCCCCTTTTGGCCGGGAGTGCCCCTTTCTTTTCCAGTAGATGCCCCCTCTGTTGCCAGGGGGCCCCCTTGTTGCCAGGAGGCCCCCATTGTTGCAAGGGAGGGGTTTCC